>BJBW01009785.1:13271-28672 GCA_004320125.1 Scolopax mira
GCCGCCGTCCCCCGCAGCGCACGCAGGTAGGTGGCGGTGCTGCCCGTCCCGCTCCCCGGTCCCCCGTCCCCAGCCGCGGGTGCGCATCCCTTCCCCGGGCCGCGGGTGGGAGCCGGATCCCCTCAACCCCGCGGGTCCTCGGGGTCGTCTCCGCGTTCGGTTGTCCTGGGCTTGGTGGCTGGAGGAGGCAGAGGTGGCCCAAGCCCCCTGGGCTGGTCGCCCCGAACCGAGCCGGGGCCCCGCTACCGGCGGCCGGGAGGCGGCATCTGCGGGGGCCGGTGGGGCTGGGGTGCCGTGTGCGGGTGGTGTTCGGCAGCCGTGCTTTTATTTAGTGGTTCGTCTTTCTGGCCTCCGGTGCTTTACTGGAAGAAGAGAAACTGGGTATTTCTGCAAAGTTGCTTCGTCTTCTTTCTTTTCTCCACCGTTACGCTGCAATTAGGGATTTCCGAAGCTGTGTGTTAATTTACTTTCTGGTGTAAGGTTGATAGCGTGCTCTTGGGATAGAGCTTGGGGTTATGCATCGGGGTAATTCCCCAAGGATCTCTGGTGTTTGGATCATCCTTTTTACTCGGCAATTGCCATTACCCGAACTGACAAGAGCCAGATTTTTTAAAAAAAAGACAAGCCGAATGGGGTTTTGGCAGAGATGTTCAGCTGATGTGTCGGGGTCCCGAGTGGCTCCGATTCCCTTCTCCCACCTGTAGCAAACTGGCAAGGATGCTGCCAAATGCATGTAAACCGGAGCTGTGGCGTGTGTGTGTGGGGGGGTTCCCCTCCTGCTGGTAAAAGCACCTCAGACTATTTCATTTTTTATTTCCTTAGAGTATAAAACCAAGCAAGGCATTGTCAGAGGTTAGCAGATCTGCTGAGAAACCTGCTCTGTTCTTGGTGCTCTTGTTCCCTCCTGCAAAAGTTGCCTCTTAATACATAAGGGCAGAGCCTGTTTCTATTTAAACCCACAACAAAACTTCCAGGTCCCGTGAGAACTGGAGGGTAGTAAGGAATATCCTTCACACCCTGAGTGCTCCTGGGTAGCACCAAGTGTCTCAGTTAATTCTTTTGATGAACTACTCCGTTATGCATCAGTGATATTTATTTTTTTGTTTTTAGTGGCTTTCAGAGGTACTAATCTCAGCTTCTTTCTAGGTAACTGACCACCTTGTTTTCATCTTATTCAAGTCCGCTGATCATCAGTGCAAGTGTTTTGGAAAAAATCTTTATAATTGGCATTCAGTTGCCCTTGAAAAATATTTTTAAAATTTGATTAATCATAGTTTTGCTTCCAAAGAAGGCTTAGAAAAACATACAGGGAGTTACATTGGTTTTGTCTAATGGTTCAAGGGAGAAGGGAATATGTTTGCACATTCCTGAGGTTTTAGCTGGACACAATTTTAGGGTTTTGTTGACAATCAGGAATACCAGCACAGAAGGGAGAGCTGTGCCTTTCGCTGAAAGCTTAGAGCTTCCATTTTCACTTCTTTCAGCGTGGGACAGTAAAAGTTGTTTTAATTCAGCCTATTTTGCTAATAATGGAAAAAAACTCTATGGGGTGCAGTGATCCTGCTCTTTCTCCAAAGGGAAGTGACAGGTAGAGGAGTCCCTTTTGGGTACTTTCTTCCAAGAGAAAAGCCTGAGTTGCTGGTGTAGAGCAGATGCAGTCCTGAAAATACTGCAGTTGCCCTTGAGGGCTTGATGTGTTGCTGGAAGAGATTCTACGGGGCCAAAATGCCATAGAAAACCGTTTTACAGCAGGACTTCACAGGCTACTTGTATTTTATGGTGTCTGTGTTGTGCCTGTCCCTTGGGGATCTCTTGATGAGTTCCTTTTCTGAACTCTCCGTCAGTGGCATATTTAAATGCTAACTTAGAGTTGGACCTTTGCAAAACACCTTTTGTTTTCACTGCGTTGTGTTAGTGGGTACAATTCCATCCTTACTAGATTAACATTGACTGTTTCAGTGGCCTCTGGCCTCATTCTGTCCTAGGGCACTGCTGTCCGATGAGCTGTGCCCACCTACCTGAGCTCTCTGAGGGTCACCTGGTTTTGCACAGGACCATTTGTCCCAGCACTTCAGTGGGATTTTTCTAAATTAGCATTTCACTCGCTGTGTAAAAATCTCTGCCCTAGAACAAATGAAAAAGCACAGAAAATGCAAAATGGAAGAGTTAAATGGAAAGGGGGGAAAGGAAAACATTGTTTAGTTCCCATCATCAAGAAGTGTTCCTCTTTACCACATAGGAAAGTTCATCAAGTTTTGCAAGAGACTGGGAGGAATAGGAAGGAACATCCTGAATTTTGGAAGTAGTAGAATATTAACCTACTAATTTACTGAATTTCATCTTAAATTCTTCTCTGTATTCTTTAGTGGGGGTTTCCCCAACCACATCCTTCTGGAGTTAAAGAAATCTTTGAATTTCTGGCCCGTAGAGTCTGATCTCTGTCTTGCAGATCTATACAGAAGAAAAAATGCAACGAATACTATGATATATATATTTATTCTGAGAAAAGGGTAATGCACCTAAATGCTATACTGCAAAAATAGAAGCATTTTGATATATTTAAGGCATGTTTACTCTTTTTGCTCAGGTAAGGCATGTGACTTGGAAGCGAATCTCCTAATCTTTTCACTCACCGTGCTTTTGTTTGTGTTGTGATGCAGTCTTGGAACTGTATTTCTCCTGGATGAAGCTGCCCTGGGAGATGTGCTCCATCAGCATATCTAATGCAGCTAGAGCTAGTCCAATGTTAAAAAAGAAAAAGCCTGAAATGCGGGTAGTGTAGCCAAAATTTTTCTCAATACCAACGTTGTCCTGCAAGAGACCTGCTCACGTTGGGTTGCATTACTCACTAAGGTAGACGTAGCCTTAGATCCTGCTGGAGCTGGTGTGTGGCCATACCAACTATGTTTCTTATGATGGAACCTTGAAAGCTTCCCCCTTTTAATGTTTTCTAATAGTTGTGTAAGTTGCTTGGTGTGCATGGACACACACGATTTAATGTCCTTGCCTTTCAGCTTCCACTTGATCATATTTTTACTAATAAATAGACCTACGTTTTGAGAAGCAGCTTTGAGAAGTTCCCTTTAAGCAAATGTCAGTATATTCTCTTTCATTAGTTACTAGAACGCTGAAATGTACAAAACATCCCTTTTGATCAAGATGTTCTGGGAAATAGAGAATTAAAGGTTAAAAGGGGTCATGGTACGGTCTTTGCAGTTGAGCCACTGAGATGGAGTTCAGGGACCACGTTGACTCCCAGATGTATTTTATCACGTTAAAACCATCCAGAAGGCAGAGAGTATCCCAGTGCTGACAATCCACATCCTTTCCTTCTCTCATACCCACGGTGAATCCTTGAGAAGGTTTCCTGATGTCAGCACACAGGCTGTGCTTCAAAAACTTAAAATCCCTGTATGGGTGCTGCTCCTGGATTCCAGAGAGGGTGGGGGGAGAAGAGGCTGCTGTTTGCAATTCACTCCCCCTGAAAACTGGGACAGCAGGGGTGACTTGCTCAGCTTCTTTTGGTAGGAACCAAGCCTGAACAACCACTTTGATTCTGGCACAAACGCGTGGTCTTTGAGCACAACATCATTTGTCAAGGAGAGAAGTGAAATGCTTGGCTCCCAGTTGAAGAGCACTGACGGGTTTAGGTGTCGACACAAGGTGATTTAAGGTGCATTATGTCTCTGAGAAGAGGCTGATCTGTTACGTTGACCCAGCCAACAAGTATTAGCTAAAGGAGAGAACTGAAACAGCAGATTATTTCACATATAAGGCATGCAACATGGCGTGCATTAAATAGGCTAATGGATATACTCCATGTTGTCTGTGTCCTAAGAATTTTATAGATTGCACTTGAAGCCACGGCTGTATGTTCCCCAAACACAGTAAGAGCTCACAGAAAATTGTCTTCTTTGATTAGGTAAATGATTCAAAGAAGAACAAAATATATTCATGCAACAGTAGAGATGAGAAAAGCAGTGGGGAAAAATATCGTAAAATATTATGATTTGTTTAGTTTCAGAAAATATGACAATGTTGTGCACGTAGTATTTTGTATAACCTAGCCGGTGTCTATACATTGATCTGTGTCCCCGTGGTTGGCTTTGCTTATGATCTCTACAACTTGACAAATTCTTCTTGCCTGTCAATTAGGAGTGGAAATGGTTAAAGGAGGTAGTTCATTCTCTAGAGGAACTTCGAACGGTGTTGGGATTTGCCATTAAAGTCCAAAACTTAGGTGTGCGTTGCAGCTCCCCGTGCAAACGTTCAGGTTCACCGTTGTAGCTGATAACCTTACCCCTCCCGGGCTGGTGTTCTCCAGTGGCCTTCACAGTCTTAATTCCAAGCCAAGTAAGTGGTTAGGATTACTCAAGTCATTTGTGCATGTGGTTCCAGTTTGTTTGTTTTTATAGTTGTGGCTTGTACAGATTGATTTCTGCTGATTGATTCCTCTCCAAGAAGTGGTATTAATTATCTGCAACTACAGGATTAACAGCTAAGGGAGAGAAAAATCATCCTTTATGAGCCAGTCAAGAGCTCCTATATTTTAAGAAGTTTAGCCTTGTAAGAGCCTGAATTTTGGATGCCAGGCCCACCCTAGGCAAATCATTTTTGCCTAACAGGTGTTGCTTCATGCTGTCTGACCTACTGATGGCTTGTCTGGAGAAGGGATTTTGTTGTTCTTGGAGTCCAAATTAATTTCATTAGTGAAATTAAGGATTTTATTAGAGATTTTAGGATATATTTTGGGGGGATTTTTATTAAGACTTTATTAGAGAGCAGTGTTTAAAAGATGCACAGATCTGTTGTGTTGTATACTTGGTGTACCAGTAGCTTGCACGTTTTTATCCACTGCTCATCCTATCTTAGAAACAGTAAAGTAAAAGCAGATGGATCATAAAGAAAAGGAAACAAGTTGTAAGACTGGAGGTATGGAATAGTTTACATATGAAGAGATTAAATCTGCCTAGCTACTGCAAGAGTATTTTAAGGTCAATAAGGGGACAGGAGGAAGACTACAGTCTTTTTTTTTTTTTACATTCTTCATACCCCAGCACCTTGAGTTAAATCTCACCTGATAGCTTAGCTATTTTGCAGCCGTCCATTTCCATTCCCATTTCTGTGGTGGGAACAGGAGAGAACATTGCTTCAAGGAGTCTTACATGCTTTTACTAAGATTTATGGATTTGAGCTTAATCACAAATCACTAACACACATAAGAACACACAAATAGGTATTACATCCCTTGGATTAAAGGGGTTAATTTATTTCCCACTGGTTTCTTAAAGGCAGTTGAGCTAGTATTGATTATAGCATCTGCTTTGCATCATGGCTTTCCTTGTCTTTTCCGAAAGTACATCAATATCGTGCTCTTAGTGACTGCTGCAGTCAAAATAGTAAAGTAGAGGATGTGGCTCAGAAGCACTGAAAACTGACTGAAGCATGTGTAATCGCTGACGGGGCTTTTTCCCACTACAAGAAGGTAGCAGACAGACATGGGAGTGTTCTGAGTCTAAAGCAACTTACCTCCATGGTAAGGACAAACATGACCTCCGTGGAGTAGCCCCTCCATCAGCCCAGGAGATGGTCGGTTCCTCCTGAGCCCATCAAAGTGGTCATTCTCTTGAACATCAGGGGCACCACATTGTCCCTTGGATCCAGCTGTGCAGGTTGCTGCCTTCAAGGCCATTTCTGAGGCAGTCTTTCATCACTTATGTGTGAAAGATGTAGATGATTATGCTGAATAACTTCCTCTGTACAGCAAATTCTAGGGGTGGGTAAGTGAGTCTAAAAATCGTGACTGGTGGTTTTTAAAAAAAATGCCTGTTGAGTACAGGAAAGATAGTAAAAATACTACTAACCCTATAATTAGACACTGACTTATTCACATCTGAAATTACTGTGGGACACTGAACAGTCATACGGTGCCTCAAAACATGCCAGCCTCCACCTTCAGGAGACCAACAGAAATGGGTGGGTACCCCAGGAAACCTTTGTTTCTTGCGAGTTCTCTAGAGGCTGTTGCTTCCCAAAGGCACTTATGTACTTTTGTGATGCCCCATCCCTGGAGGGGTTCAAGGCCAGGTTGGATGAGGTTTGAGGAACCTGGTCTGGTGGGAGGTGTCCCTGCCCATGGCAGGGGGGTTGGAACTGGGTGATCTTTAAGGTCCCTTCCAACCCAAACAATGCTATGATTCTGTGCAGAAGGTGGTGTCTGACCCTTTGACCTGCCTCCTTTGAGGGTTGCTTCTCCCTCAGAAATGAAGGCAAGTGCTCATCCTCCATCAACGTCACACTCAATCTCCTGCCCGAGGGAAAACATGGATTTGGAAGAGGGGATTTCACTAATGAAATTATTTTGGCCTCCAAGAAAAACAAAATCCCTTCTCCAGGCAAGCCATCAGTAGGTCAGAGAGCACAGAGCAACACTTGTTAGGCAATAAATATAATGCTACCAGTTCTAATTGGACTGTTGTTGCCTAATAGATATTAGCCAGCACCAAATGATGAAAGGCAAAACTAATTTTTGCTCAGGTTATGTGTGAAAAATATTTTTATAAGGCTGGATTAGGACTGTTCCAAAATATGACGTGTCAGGATTCAACTGGTAACTGTCACACAACATAATTTTTAAAGTATTTCAAGCAGAAAGCTTGGGTATTTTGAAAAACGAATTTAATATGTCAGAGGTATTCTATTTACACTTTCATTTTCTTGGCTGTTGAGTTGTGGTTGATCTAAGTAGCAATAAATTGGTAATGCTAAACATGTTCTCAGGAGAAAAGAAAATCTTCAAAATTAAATGCTGGACATTTGGGCTATTTTTAATATTTTATATATTAGTAATAGATTTCTCCTGTTAGAGCGCATGAAGGAAAGGTTTTTGCATGGTTAGGTAGTACAAGCTCTAATCTTGCAAACCTTCAAAGTGGGAAGAAAATTGAGTTTATTTTGTTTCTGTCATACAAGTTAGCAAAAAGGAATGGATGTCAGCTGCTGTGGACCTCTCCAGCTGTCTCCTAGCAAGCTTTCAATGGACTGGGAAGACTTTCTCCTCCTTTCTGAAGTTGGGTCTTTCTGGACTGAGTCTGAAATGTTCTTTGACCAATAATTCTCTGTAGGGGGTGTTTTGTAAGTTAGGATGTGGTTTAGGTAAATAAACGCAAGGCTTCCCATGGAGGAGGAGAGCATGTCAGGGCAAGCGATGCCTTTGGTTCTATTTCTGCATCTCTCCTGTTCTTCAGGCTGGATTTCCACTGGTGCTCTTTCCCCAGATGACCTCCTCGGGTTTACTTGCTGCCCGTGGCAGCTCACCTATTACTTCAAAAATAAACCCCACATGCCCTGCTCTTGTCCTTCTCTGCACTCTTTTCTGTCTACTCCACCGCTTGGTCTACTGTTCGTCTTGACAACTCTGTTTCTGTACCCAACTTTCTCTTCCCCTGTGCCTCTTCTGCTGGGGGAGTGACGGGCTCCTGTTCTGGGAGGGCAAGAGTGTGCTTTGTGGTTTGCTCTCGAGCGTTGTTATGACTCGAGCAGGAAATCACCTCCGAGCTCCTCCCCACATTCCCACCAGCGCCGCTTGACTCAAAAGGGTTTTTGCTAGCCCGGCTTCACCCCCGACGCTCCCAGAGCTCCAGAAACCCACCAGCAGAAAGGCACCTAAGCTGCAATGACTCCTCCTCCTCGTTATCCAGCCTGTCAAGTTCGAGTCCAAAAGAATCAGCAGGGAAAAACTTTCAAGCCCTACTTAATTTGCAGAGAATTTGTTTAAATTGTTGCTAAGATCACTAATGGCAGGTTGTAACATCTACTGTGAATTCCAGGTTTTGCTGGGTTACCCTTCCTCCCCTGCGACTTCTGAGCTCCAGCTTTGACTCCATCCCCCTGTTTACCACTTGCTGTACTCCCTCGCATTCCTGCGTGGCCAGTGCCAGCACGCTCGAGGCTGCAGAGGTGCCAGGAGAAGACAGCCCCAACCCTCTACTCTGAGCACAAAGCTCCACGGACATTTGTTCTGACGGAGCATGACCACTTTTGTGTTATGCTTAGAGGTGTGTGTGAGGGAGTATTTTCCTCTGAGAAGAACATAACCATTGAAACAGATGAGCTGGAAGAAGAAGAGAGCAAAGAATTCCTGAAAAAGTGAAGAGCAGCAGCATAGAAGGAGCAAGCAGGGTTTTGCGGGAGTTTGCTGGAAGTCACCCAAAACTGAAAAGAAAGATTAAAGAAAGGGCAGTGGCTTATGGTGTCACCAGAAATGAATGTTCAGTTGTGTAGATTGTTCCTGAGCAGCTCAAGGCTTCACTGCTGGGTCTAAACTCCTGGTGCGAAGAGGTGAATGGGGACATAACCTGTTTGAAAGGTGTGTGAGCGTGGATGAGATCCGTGGCCTTGGAGTGGCACCTGTAGATGGTGAGACATGGGGGGTGCCTGGGGGGTGATCATAAAATCAGTGCCCAGCACAAAGGAGCCGCGTCCATCTGAGGAGAAAGACCTAGGAGTCCTGGTGGATAATAGGGTGACCATGAGCCACCAATGTGCCCTTGTGGCCAAGAAGGCAAGTGGCATCCTGATGTGCATCAGGAAGAGTGGGACCAGCAGGTCGAGAGAGGTCATCCTGCCCCTCTGCTCTGCCCTGGTGAGGCCCAATCTGGAGGTCTGTGTCCAGTTCTGGGCTCCCCAGTTCAAGAAAGACAGGGAGCTGCTGGAGAGGGTACAGCAGAGGGCTACAAAGATGATGAGGGGCCTGGAGCATCTCCCTTATGAGGATGTAGGCTGGGGACCTTGGGTCTTTTTAGGCTGGAGAAGCGAAGGCTGAGGGCAGATCTGATCAATGCTTACAAATACTTAAAGGGTGGGTGTCAGGAGGATGGGGCCGGTCTTTTTTCAGTGGTTGCCAGTGACAGGACAAGAGGAAATGGGCACAAACTTGAACATAGGAAGTTTCATCTCAACATGATGAGGAACTTCTTGACTTTGAGGGTGGCAGAGCCCTGCAAGAGGCTACCCAGAGAGGTGGTGGAGCCTCCTTCTCTGAAGACATTCCAAACCCGCGTGGACACATTCCTGCACAACCTGCTTTGGGTGGACCTGCTTTGGCAGGGGGTTTGGACTAGATGCTCTCCAGAGGTCCCTTCCAACCCCATGTGATTCTGTGGTCCCAAGGGCCAGTTTCCCCTAAGAAAATACATCAGCAATTGAAGCCAAAGTCTCAGTCATTCACAGAAAAATATTTCCTCATTTAAATTCTGAGATGACTGTAGAGGAGTCATCCCTGGTTTTACTGCTGTGGCTAATGAGAGAAGCTGTGTTGCAGCAAGGCTCACCTTTCCATCTTAATGCTTTCCACATCACACACTGTCTTAAATTAAATCTCACAGCTGTCTGAAGAAATGCTGTGACCTTGCTTGCTGTTTTATTTCATTGGGTAATTTGGTGCTTTCACCCTTGTAGCCGTGCTACACTGAAATAGAGCAGATGATTGCCCCGGGTGAGAGCAGCACAGTCAACAACCATATTTATGCAGGAGGAATTTCTGTGCCAAGAGGTCACCTTCCAGTGGGTCTTCTCCCCACCCAGAACTATAGGCAGCGTACAGGAAAAAAAAAACAAAACAAAACAAACAAACCTAAAACACAACCCAACTCTCTGTGTTTTTTAAGTATTTGTGTATTTTTATGCTTTGCAGCTGGTAGGTTCTCCAGCTCAAGTGAAAAGTTAACAAAACTGTTTATAGCGAGGGGGCACAGGTAGTTGGAGCTGTTATTTGTTCTGCAGCTTTGAGGTTGAACACTGCTGTTTGATGCCCAGTTAGGCAGATAAAAAACAGACGTGCTGAAGGGGTAATAGTTGCAACATGGAAAAGATATGTTTATGTTTATATTTATATACATATATATGTGTGTGTGTGCATGTGTTTATAGACAGATAGATATGAAAAACTGAAGTTCTGGATAGTACCAACTCGAGCAAGGCACGTGGCTGGCAGGGAGCTCAGAGCAATTAAAAATGACCAGTTTTCTAAACCCAACAGACACTTTCGTAAAGAGAAGATGAGACACCTGCCGTGCAGTCTGTTACTGATGTGAATAATCTCAGTGACATCAGTGGGTTTTTTCGCTCACACGTGAAGGTGTTTTTGGCCTAAGCCATGACTGTTTTGGAGAGTCTCACAATAGTTTATTGTAAGACCAAGACTCGGCTCTTCGGTGTGGTGGTGAATTTTGCAAGCCTATGTTATTACTATCTTTCCAGTCCAGGTGTGCAGTGTCATGAAGATGTAACGAATGATATTACTTGACGTTTGATTTACAGTGTTTCCAAAGCCAGCAATAAGGGCTCCAGGTTTTTCCATGCAAGAAATAAAATGAGTCTGCATTACTGGGAAGTGATGGCAGCCATTGCAGACTGTTGTTGAGACAGACTAAACCTAGCAAAGCAACATGGATGACTGATTTCTGCTCTCATGAAGGCCAGCATGAACTGAAAATACTCCATGTGACACCCATGCCATTAATCCCAGTTACTGGAAATAAAATCAGAATATAGCAGGATATATTGTGTTTGGAATAGGATCATAGAGTGTGTTGGGTTGGACTAGGTATTTAAAGGCCATCTAGCCCAATCCCCCTGCAGTCAGCAGGGACATCTCTAACTAGATCAGATTGCTCAGAGCCTCATCAAGCCTCACCTTGAATGTCGCCAGGGATGGGGCCTCCACCACCTCTCTGGGCAACCTGTTCCAGTGTCTCACTGCACTCATTATAAAGAACAAGATGTATTTAAAGACCAGATATTGAAATAAGTAGTTGATGCACATGCTTGAGTCTTTTCCTGACTGATAGACATGGAATTTTCTACGCAAGCCTCCTGATACTATTGAGTGTCAAATAGATGTGAAGGAGCCTATTCTTAACTCTTCCTGAAGAAATAGGGGAGTATGGAATGAATGATAGGATGAGGGGTAATGGCTTCAAAATGGAAGAGGGTAGATTTAGATTGGATATTAGTATGAAAGTTTTCACGCTCAGGGTGGTGAGACACCGGAACCAGGTTGCCAATGAAGTTGTGGATGTCCCATTCCTGGAGGTGTTCAAGGCCAAGTTGGATGAGTTGGATGGGGCTTTGAGCAACCTGGTCTGGTGGGAGGTGTCCCTGCCCATGGCAGGGGGGTTGGAACTGGATCGTCTTTAAGGTCCCTTCCAACCCAAACCATTGCGTGATTCTGTTCTATGGTAGTTTTATTCTTGTTTGGAATAAAAGGAATAAAAAAAGGAATAAAAAACTGGCATGATTTGTGTTAAGGGCAAATAGAAGCCTTTACTAAAAGGGCAAGACCAGAAATAGAAAACAAATCTCTGCTTTTGCATCTAATGGAAAGTTAACGGTCTCAACCCCTCTGCCTTCCATATCAGGCTGAGGTGGGGACAGAGGGGAGCTCACGGGCAGCGTTGTAATTCTTCAGATCTTGTAAAGATACAGTCTGTGGGTTCTGCGTGCTGAGATTGGCTCATCTGCTGCAGTCAGTGTTTCTGTTTTGAAACTTCATTTACCGCAGCAGAAACCACACTGGGAGGAGGGAAATTAAAAAAAAAAAAATTATAAAAAAAACCAAAATACAAAACACCTTTACATGTCACTATTTTTAAAATATTTTAATGTAGCAGACAAATGCATGACTCTTGCTACTTTAAAATGTGCTGGAGGAATATAAATGCTTTTGTGCAAGGATGGACAAATCATGGAATGGTTCTATGACATAGAAATGTCAGAAGGTTCAGGCAAACAAAAACTGTTCAAAAAACAAATGGAAGTAATCTCCCTTGTCCTTGATGAGCTGGCTGCCTCCAGGCAGGTCAATTTGGTGACTATGATTAGCTTGATAATTAAAATTAGCTTAATTTTAAAAACTGTTAAAGAAAAAGGGTGTGAAAAGTGAGCTAGTAGGAATGTTTTAGCAGAATGAGCTAAATTAGTGTCATTTCTGGCACATGTTTTTCTAATCTGTCCTTTGAAACATCCATCGGCCTTCCAAGGTGCTCTGTCCTCACATGTTGTTTCCCTTCCCACAAGGTGCTACTCCCAATGCCTCCTTTCCTGTTGAACTCCATTCCATTTCCTCTTTGTTCGTGGTGCACATGGAGAATAGATTCTCCTTCTCATTTGAAGGCTTAGAATGTTCCTCGCCACTCCTCTCTGCACAGTGCATCTCTGATAAGTTCAACTGCCAAGGAAGCAGACATCAAGGCTAATGGACTTGACCAACATCTGCACTGGAGAGAGGAAGGTGCACCCAGTCTGGTCCATCCAGATGAAACAACCTATGGAAGGGTTTATCTTCCTCTGCCTTTTATGACCACTGCAAAGTAGATGACTTGCTCAGAGCCCAAGTTACCAGAGACCGGTCCCTTCCTCAACTGCTGCTGTTTAAGGGCTAGAATTTTTGAAATCTTTCCTCTGGAGGTTTTTGGACCGTGCAGTTTATACTGTATTCTTCTTCAGGCTCTGGGGTTTTTTTATGAAATCTCTTCTTGTTGGGTGTTTTTTAGTTTTTCCTCGTTGTTGTTTTACGAGAAGCCTTTTATGGCTTTGATTCCCAGCAATCTAAGAAAATACCCGCATTGTATTTCCCCCCACTTGGGAATTGCAGCACAAAGTTTGCTTTTGCCTCAGGCCCTTCCTCCCTTTCGACACAGATTGTCTGGTTGCCTTTCTCAGGGTTTGGGCAGGATTGTGTGACTTCGGATTTATGTTTATTTTTATTACTCTCTTATTCATGGTTATTGATTGTGTGGTTGATAGGTTTCCTGTAGTCTCACATGTTTCAGTGCTAGGATGTGGTACAAAGAATGAAACCTGATGCATGGATGATTTCTTGTAGTTCATGTAATGCTGGTTTTGGGTTGTTCTTCTTAGCAGCATGCACATTAGTGGTTTCGGAGGTTCTCTATTTTACTTAACAGATGTTGCAAATTTTAAGCTGTTTTCTTGGCTCTCTTGGACAACTTCGTGTTTACATTTGGATTAGTTTTACCTAAAGCAGTTGCAGAGGGCATTTATTTGGGGGGAAATCAAAAGCTTTTATTTTCTAGGTTCCGTATCTCCCTCTTGGAAGCAAATGTTAGAGCAAAGCAGATTCTTGTTGGTTGACTTCTGCTGCTTTCACATCCCCTGGCGTCCTGACTTTTTTTATTTCATTATAGCAGAGTCTTTAGTTTGAGCTCTTACAAGACTGGGCATTTCTGTGTCCAAGTGTTGAAGGAAATGGGACTTTCTACATACTTTTCATAAGTACATAAAATTGCCCTAAGGACTATACATGATGAAACTAGTTCTCCCACTAGCAAAAATTTGAAAGCCACTTAACAGTAGCTTAAGTGCTAGAGATAAGAGAGCACCATTAGAAATACCCTCCATAAACAGCTTTATGATCTGAAGATAGAAATGCAGGGATACACCAGAGTTTGTTTTGAAAATTAACATGCGGCTAGAGGCTTGCAAAACTCAGAGCTTCCACTGAGACAGTTTAAAGTAATTGGTCTCTACAGAATTGCAAGGAGATTGTTTTAATAAATGTGTTGAAGGAGAAAGCCTTTACAGTTTGGCTCAAAGACAGCTGCAAGTGAATGAGGAAAATGGTGGTGATTTTTACTTACAAAAGGAACTATACGTTACCTATACAGGAGGATGAGCACTATTACTCTAGTAATAATGAAATGTACTAAAAAAATCCCCTTAAGGTCTGCTTACAGAAGTAGCAAAGGTCAAGGACTATTCATTCAGGCAGGTTCCCACTGTTTGTGTCAATGTGCTTTATGTGCCCCTGTCTTCATCTCTTTTTTGTTACCTTAAGAACTGGAGTGGCGTCCCTGGAGGAAGAGCTTCAAGGGTTTTGAAAAGTCAACTACAGGGTGACTTTTTCTCTTCCCCATTTTGCTCTCTGTGGCCCTTCACCACAAGAAGCTCTTTTGGAGCAGCTGCATCTCCAGGGTTGGTGTCAGGGTTGCTCCCGAGGCAGGAGGTGCCGGGGGTTGAGTCACAACTTGGAGCTTGGGATTCTGCCCCTGGGCCCAGGGGCTTCCGTTTTGCAAGCAATTTAGCATCATGAACATCTCCGTTAAATTTATCGGATTAGGAAGATGTGAATGAAACCCCCAGACTTGCTTGTTTATTGGTTTCAAAAGCTGGCCCAAGGAATAGCAACTTAGATAAGTTGCCTAACAGTAGGTATTCCCTTTTGATATTCTGGAGGATCAACACACTTCTGCTTTTCTTACAGAGAAGTCATATCTCTGTATCTTTTTAAAAAATACCTTGTTTGATTTTTAAAAGCCTGCTCAGCTACAGCAAGAATTCTACCGAAGCATCAAGGATATTTTTAGTTTCCAGTGTTAAATTGTTATGATATTAAAATACCTTTACAATTTTAAAAATGGGTGTCTCTTCTAGGCCAAACTTTTCTGGCTTTAATTTCCAGTTCCTGGATATTTCCATGCCAATGCCTGTCACAAGAAACAAAGCCATTTTTGCTAGAGAAGAAGCACATTCATACAGTTGGAATTTGGGTCTGCACTAGATAGAGATATTTAAAAAAAAAAAAAGAATTTCCATAGACAAAAATCTTGTGCTTTTCATGCTAAGAAAAGCAGTATGTAGAATTTTATGGCTTACTTAAAAATAAGTATCTTTCTTGGTTAATTTGGAAGCATATGCATTTGCAGATTCTTAGTGTGTGTTGTTCCTTTCTTGTTTTCTTTCTCAGGAGAGTTGTATTGTTCTTTACCTAACCCTAGGAATGTCTATTTTGAATCTATAAACATGAAGAATGTCCTCCACTGGTCAGCACCAGAAGGCACGGGAGATGGAGTACTCTACAAGGTGAAGTATTCAGTGTAAGTTGACTTCTTTATTTTATCCCCTATTGACTTTTATTTTGGCATTTTAAATAATAATTTTAAAAAATGTTATGCAGGCTAAGGCCGCTAAAAAGTAAAGGAAGGAGAACTAAAATGTGGGTTAGACTGAAGCAATGTGGTTTTTAACTTGTGGTACTGCTTACTTCAGGTCCAGGTAAAATCTCTAAGGAGACTGTTCCTATTAAAGACGTGTAGGATGCAACATGGAAGCTTTCAGGGGCATTCCTGAGAAATGAGACAGAAGGATGAAGAAGGGCTGTGCTGTAGATTGGCATCTGTACACATCAGCCTTTTGAACACATTCAAAGAGATTTGGAGATATAGTATTTAATAGAATATTAACAGCACCCGGTGTTTTGTTGGTCTTTTGTAACAGACCCAGCTCCCACAGATTTCTTTTGATCCCGCAAAGCCTCTCTAGGTCGTTCTCTCACCCCCCATATGGGTGGTGAGACCCTGGAAGAGGTTGCCCAGAGAAGC
>BJBW01009786.1:0-28644 GCA_004320125.1 Scolopax mira
TTGTGCTCCGAAACCGGTTTGGCTGAGTGTTCCCATACAACATCTTATATTGATGTTAAACCAGAAAGTTTCTGCTTTGAGTGAGGCTGACTGTCCTCTAAAAGCATTTTGCCCTCCTCACCAGACACTGGCTCAGGTGTGGTTGCTTTCCCACCGTACTCCTGCCACTCTAGGGCTGAGTTGGCTGCAGGGTCCTTCCCCATCTTTACTAGTTTCATAAAAATGATGACTGCATTTAGATTTCCTACATGTTGCAGGAATTGCTTGTTGCAGATTTAACTCTGGAGGGAGGTGACTGTTGGAGGAAGCACATCTCTGTCTTTCCCAGTTAACTCGTGTGACTACTCATCCTCTCCACAATCCCATGATTTGAGACCCCTCCTGCTTGATTGGTTTCATGATGAGTTCAGGGACTACATAACTCACTCTCTCTAAAACCAACAAAACTGGAAAAGGTCACTGGGAAAAGTGTTAAGAGGAAGGACTTCACTGTTGAAATCTGTGCTGCAGTGTCCTCTGTGCTGACTTTTCTCACAGGCAGCCTGACATTACCATCCAGGTCACTCCAGACAGACCTCTCTGAAGGCTTCGGAGCCCAGCTGGAAGAGTAACAAGGATCAGGATCATTTTTTTACACCACAGTAAATGGTGTTTCTCAGGAAATTAGTTCTTCTTTACATCTGTGCTCTTCTTTATAATTATTGTGGCATGAAAAGTGTCTTCTATTATATGATCCAGAGCTTATCTCTCCTAGTAACAAGACCAGAGCTAGGAGAAACTTGGTCTTATGCAGTATCAGGTGTCTTTTTTGCTATTTTTTGTGTCCCAGAGCTAGGGTGATGTGAAGCACACCTTCATCCGGTTCTGAGGTCATCTGGCCCTAAGAATTGGAAAAAGAAGTTGATACTTACAGATATTTTGTCCCACATGATTTACCATTTTCCTCTTCTCCACAGGAAAAGAGAACAAATTAGTCCTAATGCTTTTCTTCAGCCAGACATGTTAAAATAGGCTTTGACACATTGTACTGTTTATTACATTACATTTTCTGTATGCACATTTGAGCATCATTAAAATGAGAACAGTATTATGGATAGTATTCACTCCTCCCCAGCAGCCCTGGATTTTGACTTGCAGCATTACAACAGCAATCATCCCTTTCTCACATCCCAAAATAAGTGATAATTGTCCATTATTTTTCATAATGATCTGCTGTTTAGAACACCTGCAGTGTGAGCTGACTCTAGGTAGGGACGAGTCAGAGCGGGAGGACAATTCATCTGCAATTGCAATTTCAGATGATCATAAATCAGTGAGGTGCACAGCCAGACTACTTACATTTTCCTTCTGCTTTCTTAGTACAGTTTAATTTAATTAGCAATCATACCCAGGATTATTTTGTTTTCTGGGGTTTTGTGAGTCTCCGGTACCTCTCAAGCCAATTGTTAACAGTCCGTCTGTTTTACTAACATTTAGTAAAAGTATTTGTGTGGAAAATGCCACTTTCACAGCAATGCAGAAAATGTCTAAGGTTTTCCAGTGTTGGAATTTGGGTTTGTTTTTTTTTAAATACCACTCTTTATTATCGGTTTTTCTCTCTCTCATCTCCAAAATCTCCAATAAACTCTTCACCTAATCTTTGCTGAAATTGGAATATCACAGGAAAATGTGTAATAAGATGGGTTTTTTTCTGAGACTGAAGGTGGCTTAGAGGAAATAAAGGATTTTGTTAACTCATTTCTTTCTCCTTTACTTATTTATTTTTATTTCATAACTGCTATCTACTTCTATTTCAAACAGGCAAGAATGAATATTGCATTGAAGTTATCTGGTTTGAAAAACAGTAAAAGGTTCACATAAATAAAACCTGGAGAAGAGGCAGAATGACCTTCAGCAGGTCTGTGTCAAGCCCCAAAGACTGCTAATTGACCTCAATTGCCCTGACATGCTCCATCTGGGACCTCTGTACATGTCCCCTGGCCCCACCTCCCATCCATCAGTGCAACAGCTACATTTATACCTCCTTCTTTGTTTATCTATGCTGCATGTGTGTCTGTTTTCAGCCCTGCTCCTTTTTTCTTGTGTGGGCTCTGGACACAGGGTGTAGCTTTATTTCCAGTACTGTTTCTGGCTGCGTTGTCTCCTGAGTGGACTTGTGAGTTTAAAAGAATGCAGAAGAAGAATGTAAAAAAAATGTAATGTAGAAAGCCAATGTAACTTGACAACAAGACTAGGAGGAATAATGAGGCACAGAGAGGCATGAGGTAGAACATAGAGTAACTAAGTACAAAAGTTATTCATTTTCTGTGGATGTTGATATTTTCGGTACAAAGAGGAATTTAAAGCATCTTCATTAACTAATGGGACTTTCTGCAACCAGGCCAACTTCAGTTTTCAGTCTCTGACCACACTTCATTCCTGCACAAGGTGTTTTTGAGGATCATTCACACCACTGTAAAATTCATGAGACCAGCAGTGCCTGCAGATTTAATATCCCCCATTTCTCTGCAAACTGTAAGAACAGTTGGTTCAGTCATGTAAGTGTGAATACTAAGCCAGTTTTACTGGCTACCTGATTAGATTCCCATTAAGAACAACACCTAAGTGTTCATATTCAAAACATGATGTGTTTTCGTAGCAGCTCAATTGGATTAGACAGGCTGCATTTCTTTCATGGGTATTTGCAACTATTCAGTTCCGATTAGGATTTCTTTGTGCCTTCTTAGACAAACACGAACCTTTGTGACAGTTCAGATTGAGTCCTATGAGCTATGAAAATGCCAATGGACAGATTGTCATTTTCTCTTTCTGAGAGCAATCTGCTCTTATCCAGTAAAACCAATTTAGTGTGTTAAGGAGCTATGGGAAATGTGTAGTTTTTGAAAGACTGCCATTAAATCTTTTGCTGGTGATTTCACGCTAAATATCTTATGCAGTATACAGACACAGAGTTCATTAAAAGATGTGGAAGAGTGGCTAAGGCCACGATCTCCTTGGAGTGAACAATCCAGCCTTTTGAGGAACATCAAACCCAATTTCTCTGAGGCTGCATGTAAGGCCTAGTTAGCCAGAGTAGGCCTTCAGGCAAGGCCTGGTTAACCAGAGTAGGCCTCACTGGCTTTCCCGAGTCATGCTGACAACGGACTTTTACCAGAATATGCCAACCCTGCAGCAAAGAAGCAGACAACTTTGGGGAAGTAGGACTGCAAAGAGTGAAGTACTCGCTCAGTCAGCAAACCGCAAGTAGGTTTATAAAATTATAACTTTTAGAACTTAACCTACCTAGACTAACCGCTTCGCATGGACAATAACTTTGCACAAATCATGTATAGGCTTTAAGAGTGTGAACAATAGTCCAGGACCAATCATATAACTGTTGCTAACGCGTACTCTGCTTGTTTGTCTATATAAACTCTGTAAAACTTGAATAAAGGGAGAATGACCATACTCATATTGAGGTTACATCGTTACTCCGGGTCCGGCTCCCACTCCGACAAAAAGAATAATTTCTGACACCATAAATATGGATCTTTGGGTTTATTTTAAGAAAAAAACTCATGATAAAGCAACCTTCAGCACATAATGTTTCCCCACTAAGAGCAATGGTTGTGCACGTGAGAAGGCAATTTTTGAAGCTGTGCACTTACTAGAAATGGGCAAATATTCAAAAGACATTGTGGTCATCCAAATTACTTGTTTATGGACGAATGAAAAAGGAGATTTTATGTAATGTTGAAGATACATTTAGCTACTATTTTTATATATGAGTTTATCAGATGTGGTCACCATGGGGTGTTCACAGAATCAGCGCTAGACAGGCACTGTACTTGTGAATGAGGGGGCTGAAATGGAAATGTAAACAGAGAGTTATATTTACATTGTGAGATACATTGCCTTTTAATGTGTTTTGCTTGCCATAAATAGCATTTTCAGGGTATAAATAAATGTGATTGGAATTCTG
This sequence comes from Scolopax mira, assembly GCA_004320125.1. Lineage (NCBI taxonomy): Eukaryota > Metazoa > Chordata > Aves > Charadriiformes > Scolopacidae > Scolopax > Scolopax mira. Next base: position 3,962 of record BJBW01009786.1, read on the forward strand.
GAAATTCAAGAAAATTAGGACTTGAAGAATAAGATTGCATTTTACACCTAGTAACAAAGTACACCACGTTGTTGGCTGAGTAATGTACTAGACTAAGGCAGGAGGAAAAGAAATGGCACCATATGGATTAGATTTTTTTTTCTTTTATGCCCTTCTGGAAGCTATATGGAAGGAAAATAATGTCCAAGGAGGGGGGGAAAAAAAAAAAAAGAAAAAAGAAATATGCATGCATGTGGTTAAAATTAATTAATCAGAGGTGAAAATCCTAACTGAAATTATGTCTTACCAAAAGGAAAAATCTCTAGACAGTGTGAAATCTGTAGATAAATATACTTTGCACCTGAAAATCTATGAGCTAGATCCTGGGAGGGACGGCTGAAGTCAGTTAAGGCTCCTATTGATTTTTCCAAGGCAAGAGTTAAACTAGTGAGGAGAAACACAAACCTCTGAAATCCCAGTGATTATGGGAACATAGTTGTAAACATCGAAACACAGGCATTTTAAGACTTGCCAATATAATTGATTTAAGCTCCATGAAATACTTTTTATAGTCATGAAGATTTAATCTCATGTTTATCTCACTTTGGTTTCCTTTTATTAAGATGAAAGTAGTAGCCATGTCCAAACACACTGATTTAACAGGAGAAAGGTATCTTTGTCAATTCATGACATTCACCTAAAAAAACCCATTTAGGTTACTCTGTTTGAGAAAAAGACACTGTAGAAACTGAATTTCCCCAAACAATTCTTGTTTCTAAGTTACAGTTTCTGTATCAGAAATGGCTGTGGATTGTCAGCCTGACAATATATATTTGTAGAAAATAGGTGTGGGAACGGAGCCCTGGAAAAGGCTGCCCAGGGAGGTCGTGGAGTCCCCTTCTTTGGAGATTTTTCAAGACCCACCTGGATGCAGTCCTGAGTGACATGCTCTAGCCATGGGCAATCCTGATTCAACACAGGAGTTGGACTACATGATCTCTATGGTCCCTTACAACTCTAAAAAATTCAATGAAATTCAGTGAAATTCAATGAAATTCAGTGAACAGTGCCCGTGAAAGCTGCTGTCAGCTTTGAGAGTTTCCTCATTAAGTCATGATGGGGAGAGAGACCCTGAAGCAAGTAGGCAACACAAATTCTGCAAAGAGGAACTGAATAAATTACAATGTTTTATTTTCAAAGGGAACACCTTTCTTAGCATAAATTCATTCTCTGGTGTGTTCCTTGATGAGGATCCCATTCATGGGCCAGGCTCATGCTTGGAGGTGTCTAAACACGGCACAGAGGTCACCCTGCTGTGAGGCCACCCTAACGTACAGTCACCCTAAATATTTTGCCTGTTTATTCCACTTTCCCTATGAGGTACTTCAGTAACCCATCTCTACTGGCAAAAAGCACTGGCAGAAGGAAAATTTCGAAGTCATGCCTTTGAGTTGCCATGGAAACCGCCATTTAAATTTTTATGCACAATTATTCTTGATGGATGCGTATGCTAATCCAATCAGAGCAGAGGAAAAACGTTGTGTGGACGATCTGCCCTGCCACAGGCTGTTAGTCCTGGGGCTTGAACGCGCGCAATGAACCCACGGGGGTGAAACAATAAAACAGCTGCTCAGAAAAGAGCTCTCTGTGCCATGAATTGACTGTCGGCTCTGGCTGGGCGCAGAAGCTGTTGTGATGTGCTCCAGTGTCCTGCTGCTGATGTCACTGCCCCAGGATGTCAGCGACAGCATCCCCTTCCTGCAAGGTGCCTCGTAGCCCTTGGTGGTCACTGCACTGCCTGGAGCCATCAGCACCTTCACCCCCAGGGCACCAGGGACGTGGCTGGCATCAAGTTGCCCAAGGACCAGACCCAGACCAAACAGTGGAATTCTCCCCTTCCCAGCCACACAACAACGCTGCATTTCCTTTTGTAGTGGGGGAAAGGGGATGTTTTAGAAGTCCTCTGATTTGATTATTCCTTGTGGACCTGTCAACAACTGTGACTAAAATTAGGACCATTAAACGCAGACTGTAGTTGCTAACAGTAGTTTCCTTTCATAATTTTGAGAGGTTCCTGTCTTGCTGGTGCTGCTGTGGTTTGACCAACGCTTGTCTCAGGACTTTGATGGAGCATCAGGGACTGAGGAACAAGCAGCTGAAGAGGGGTTCAGGAAAAGGGGACACACACTTTCAGGACTCCTGTACATTGCAAATGTCCTTTCTTGTTCATGTTCTCATCTTCAGCTTTACCACCTCCAAGATCTGTGTGACAGCAGTATGAAGGGACAGAAAAGAGCTTAACATAGAGGTGTATCACCAAGCTCTAAGACTATTCTCATACACACCTTATTCTTAAGTTCCGCTTCCTTCCTTCCTTCCCCTGTAATAAATCTGGGACTTCTGTAGGTTGTTCACATTGAAGTTACAGTCCATTAGATAAACTGATGAGCTGCCCTCTGCTTTTCTGCAGTCTGATGGTGAAGCTCCACAGTTGCCTTTAGATTTTGGCTTAAGTCTGTCTGTGGTTATAATTTTTTAATTATAGCTTATTGTGTGTGACGTTTATGCTGACTGTAATTTTACTTTTCCTTTTCTCCCAAGACCTTTGTACTCTTCCTGTACCATTGCTGTCACTGACTGCCAGCACTGAACTGCATGCAGGTGGCTGGGGGGCTGATCCAAGGCAAGCCAAGGAAAAGTATGGTTGAATTCTATTACCTGGTGAATATATTTGGAAAGTTTGTCTAAAAGGAAGACAATGAAATCTTTGTGTGATTTAAAGAACTTCTCACCTCTTTATTGATGTCTAAACACGCATTTTAAAAAAATGTAATTCTTCTGCAATATAGAAAGAAAAACACCATGGCAATTCAAATTATTTTTATCTGATTGGGACCTCAACAGAAGGCATATGTGTGCATATGCACTTACATATAACAGAATGGTGGTTTAAAAGAATGATATAATGTGAATTAGAAACAGTATAGACTATAGAGTATCAAGGTGATGTCAACAAGATTAAAAAAATTAGGTTTACATCAGAAAAAAAAAGAAAAAGGAAAAAATAAAATTGGCTATTACCTTGCAAGAGACCTCGTCAAAGTTTCCCGTGTGCTCTTTCGTACTGTTAGCCTGAGAGTCTGGGCTTCTACCTCCCTACCTGGGGGGAGGGATATCCAGGGAAATGTTCCTTGGAGGCTTTTGAGCAGGTGCACAAATGCATGATAAACCTGCAATGTATTTTCTGATATGTTTTTTCATCACAAAACACCCATTTAATTCAACTTCACCACAGGGAGGAAGATGAAGCCCATAGTTATACAGTCCTCGCCACTGACTTCATGAATGAAATCCCAGGACAGGCCAGGGGCTGAGATCTTGTGGTTTTCCCCTCTGAGCTGCTTTTCCTGCCCAGCCTGAGTGGCTGCTTGTCCATCCCTGGGATTTCAAGGAGAGCTACGGCAATCCCTCCTGAGGGCTCTGCACAGGCACAGGGCAACTCCTGTCTGAGGCTGGTGCTGGGACACATGTTCTCAGTGCAGGTTGAGGATGAGGGGTTTTGAGGCATGAAAGTGTTAAAGCATTTCAGTTTATGTTAATACTTGTTACGGGACTATCTAAGAATAAATCATCAGATTCAAATTTAATTTAAACTTGAAGTTTAGGGATTGCACGACCACATCATTTATATTTGTATATTAATATGTATAAATGCTATAATAAATGACTAAATATATTTATTTAGTCTAAATAGAGTCAAAGAGAGAAAGAAATCTAGAAGTTCAAATTGCAAAAACCTTCAGAGAAGGGAACAATTCCTGACAAGGACAAAGGAACAAGCATAGCCAGACTTGGAAGGAGATAATCACAAGGAGATTAATTAATTGCCTGAAAAAACAAATCATTTGGCAGGACAGGGGTGGAGAAATTTGCAAGCTAGAAGTTAAAAAGATCAGTGCAACCAAGAGGAAACCAGTGAGAGCTGCAGAGGAGGGTACCACTGAGGAGGAGCTGCCACCAGTCCCAGGGTCAACAGCATCCCTGGTAATGGACCTGGCTGCAGCCCCCCCCCCGACCAAACAAATGATCCACATGGCACTTGTGTACCTGCAATGTGCTCATCAGCTCACCTTTAGTGGGCTTTGTTTCAAATTAATCTGTTCTGATGACATACAAGTTGCATGCCTGATGCCATCTTTAGAGTTTACTCCACCTACACCTAAATTCAGGAAAGAGAAAAAAAAAAGAACACTTTGTAATAAAGCTTTTGTCTTCCTTTCCTCTCCTGTAATTGTTTTTTAAACTGTCTACAATCTGGTCTTAAGGGGCATTATTTTATAGTTTTATCTGATTTCCACATGAATCAGTGGAAAATTAATGCCTGCAACACTGTATTAAATCCCAGACAACATTGATTTTTGGGAGAGAGATTTATCCCTCTGTTAGTGGTTAAGTCAATTGCATTTTGTTGTTGTGATTCCTCTTAACTTTTTGTCCTATTATGCCCTTGTAGTTCCCAAAGCTCCAATCAGATGTAGTGATTCCAGTGTGTGTATAACCATGAACTGAAACATTAGTTTTTCTAACTTTTCTACATTTACAGGGGTGGGGGGGCGAGGCGGGGAGGAGTGTATGCTGGGTTCTGGTTGAATTAATGAGAATAACTTGAAAGGACTCTTGAAGCCTTGCAGGAGGCAGATCAGATCTGGCTGAGCAGGCAGGAGAGACCAGCTGTGCACTCATCCATGAGTGTGTCCTGGACAATTCCCATCCTTTCCAAAGCTGGATGGATGGGAGCGGAAGGGAAGGATCTCCCTAACTGGAGATATCCCAAGCTTTGCTTCTTGTACTCCTGGAAAGGCAACTACAAATCTTAACTCTGAAGTGGAAACCAATTCTCAGAAAGTCATCTCTGCTTGTTCCCACTATGAGGGGAGTGGATGTGGGGGTATAGTAACCCTTCTCTGGCTGGCCCAAGTAACCTTCCCAAATGTCCCACAGGTGGTTCTTCTTCAGCTTCTTCTCCCTATGTCACAAGTACAGAGGTCAAACTGTACCTTTGCAGACCATGAATGTGCACAGTAAGTGCTGAATAACATATTAAAAATCCCACCTTTTAAAAAAAAAAATCAGTCATTTTAAAATTCTTAAATTGAGGCTTTTTATTTAATAAATGCTCAAAGTTGAGACATATGAAGTCATTAGCCATTTTTTAAAATTTAACCTGAAATACACATTGCTGATTTTGTCCTGCTCAAAGCACGATGAGTGAAGTTAAACAGTCCATTTAGTCAATAGGAAGAAAAGAGATAGAGGGACCAACTTGAGAGCTTTCATCTCTCCATGTGCTGGAGACATAAGGCTCAGCGAGGCTCCACTCTGGGCATCATTTTCTGAAACAAGGTGTCATGCTTCATTTTTTCCCAGAGAAGCAGGACACAAGTGTGTAATCAGTCCTCATTACTGTACATAATGGTGTGAGCAAACAAAGCCCTGCAGAGGAATGAGCATGCTCTGGAAGTCTTTAAATCACTGTATCACATGAAAGAAATGAATGCAGAAGAGTATTGACTCAGAGAACTTCTTGAATGTAATGGCTTTAAAGTGGTGCAGTGTGTCAGCAGACCCTCCTCTAGTGAGATCCACTAGACCCCATCCAATTAATCTAATTTCTTTGTAAAATTCATATTAATGTGTCTGAGAACAAAATCTCTTGGCCATCCAAACTCATTTAAATTCCTGCAATCAGTGCCTGAACGGTGGCCCAGTTTTGAGCTTGGTGGACCCACTGTAAGATCCTTTTTCCACAGCCCCCTTCTGTGCCCTCCTCACAAAACATGATTTGTGGCTGTTGAGACCAACTTAGTGTCTTTGTTAATGTTTCCACAAATTTCTCTACGGCCCAAAAAGTTTCAAAGAATAGCAAGAACCACGCACTATAATAAATGGTAGATTTATAATACTCCCTGAGACATTTTTTGAGCTCAACATTTGTTTATTCAGTTTTATTTATTTACTTATTATTTGAAATTGGAATATAATGGTATTCATGCCAAAGCATAAATCAGTTCATTATCATGCTTTATATGACAGAAATATAAATTACATTTCTTGAAGCAAAATGAAGTTCAACAAAATATACATTTCTATAGAGTACAGCAGATATACAGAGTTAATTTTTTCTTTAAATGGCAACTAACATATAACACCCCATTAAGTTAATTTTCCTTGGACTCATTCAGGGGAAGCTATAGCTTAACTTTTTCTGTTTTTCATTGCTGGCTAAGAATTTTGGCTTTGTAATTAAGGGAGTGTACTGTGAAAAAAACCCCAAAACTCTGAAATTAAAAGAAATTTAATTGAACAGGATTGCTTAAGCCTGAAACAAAAAGTTACCTCAATTTTTTTAAAATGTTGATTGCTTTAAATTGGCAGAAATTTGCCTTCATGGCCTTTTCATATATTGAGTAACTTCTTTTCATAACTGCATAGTCAAAACTGGCCCTTCTGCAAGCTACCATAATACAAGGATTTAAACAGAAACTTTGCCTTTGAGGAGCAAGCAAGAGAGTATCCTGCTTTTCACCTTCATCTTCTGAGACAATGACAGACTTTCCCAGTGTTTTTGAGATTACTTTGTATAATATCTCTTTCCAATCTTCTATCCCATGTCCTGTCACCCTGTGATCAGGTAACCAGGTAATTACCCTTTTAGTAAGAGGCTTTGAGCATGTGGGAGGATTCCCTGTGTTCCCTGTTTAGTTACTCAGAAGCTGTTTGCAGAATTACCTTTAATTACAGGTGAGGTCTAGCCGTATTGATACTGACAGTGTCCTGAGCTCTTGGGTGCCTGAGACATGGTGGAGTCCCTGAGTTTCATCAGACAGTTGTGGTTCCTACAGCTGCAGATGAGAACTTTGCAACTCCCTCACCAAGTAATGGAGAGGGAGTGTGAAGCAAGTAGCTCTGAGGGCACTGCAGCCCCACAAGATGGATCTTCCAGGGCATTGTCCTTCATGGCTGGCTATAGCAGAGAAAGTCTGCCATCAGGTGAAGCAGCTTTGGCGTACTCCCAGAGACTGGTGTCATTTGGAGGGAATCCGGTTAATGTGCTCAAAGACTGCTTTGTGATGTCAGTGAGATGATCCAGAGATTTTCTACAGATACACTTTTCCAACCCAAACATGGTCTTACAGTCACACTCCAAGACTCCCTGCTGGTCTTGCCAATGGTTGGCTTTGAAGTGACAAACACATGTGCAATCAAAGGTGTATATAAACAACTATACAACTACGTGAAGATTTCATTCCTGCGTCTGTGTCTTGTGAAAATAACAAATTAAATATGGAGGACTGGCAATAGAGGAAACAAAACAGCTCTTTACAGTAAGCTAGAGGAGGGAGACAAGTCTGGAACAGAGCAGCTACACATGGAATCTGTTCATCAGAACCTTAGCTGGCTTCCTGGTTGTCTTTCAAGTTTTAAGTATTTTATGCTCATTCCTTTCAAAAGTAGTTATGTAGTGCCATTTTTATCATCTACCAAATGCATCCAGTTCTACTCTTAGCATTCAGCTTAATTTCTTCTGCTTTTCCTCATTTCTGATTGTGCAACCCACAAATCTGCTCCTCATTGGGAGACACTTTACAGCATTGCAGTAACCATGCACGCCTCAGCTGCCTATGAATCTGCCTCCATTCCTTCATACAGTAGCATCCTTACAATTACACGTATCCCTGGACTAAATTATCAACAAGACAACTTGATTAACTGCACTGCCACCCTTATTGGCTATGTATGCACAGATCAAATAACGCTAATTAAGTCAGAATGAAAAGAGGGAAGTTAAATAAATAAAATCCATGCTGAACTAAATTCTATCCCAATGTTCACAAACTGGAGATGCAGATGGGTTTATTATCAGCAAATAAATAAATCACAGCTGTCCAAACTTGGAAGCTGTGTAGTATGAAATGTAGCAGGCCACCATGGTTGGCCAGAGGAGCAATCATGTAGCTTGGAATGACCAATATTTTACCAGAGCCTTTCTTGTTCTTCAAAGCCCTAAATTTGGTACTGTGCTTAGAGTTGACTGAAATGCAGTTGATCGCTGCCCTTTCTAATAAATTTGTCTTTCTGTCATTTCAAGACAATGAATATTTCATGGAGCTGCATGCACAGCTCTTGGAGATAACAAAATAATAAAATCAGTAACTCAGCCAAAATCCATGATGGTGGATGGTGGTGAAATTATCAGAAAAGTGTGACAACAAATTTTCTCTCATGTCCCATGAAAATGTCTACTTAAATTTTTCTTTAACTTGGTAATCTCACAGTATAAAGGTGGCATTGAGGAAGCTTAAAAGTTTGGGAATTAAAGATTACCATAAACCTAACTCAGCAAAATAGCTAAAAGTTTTATGTAAAGGTTAAATACATTCTTATCATACTTTGTTGAAAAAAGGTTCATGGTAAGATTCAATTGGCAAGGAGAAAAAAAGGTGAAAAATGATAAAGGAATTGCATTAGGATTATGTTTATTCCAGTAAAGTCAGATTTAAAGAAAGGTCTTTCTGAACCCCTTTATTGCTGCTGAAGTTCAAAATATGGGTCTGAAGCAGCAGGTAATTTTTCTCTTTCCAGGGAAAAATATCTGCTCTGATGGCACAGGGCCAATTGGAGACACGTTGCATCATAAAAATGTTATTCATATCTTTAAAACAGGACTAAAGCAAGACCTATGGGCTCAGTGACAGACCTCCTCCCAATTCCTAAGCATGAAAAGTGGCTTGAAGATTTATGGAAGGATGACAAACAAATGGTAACTTTTAGACACAAGAAATGCATTAAAATAATTGGGCTAAACGTAAGTGGAAGACTGCAGAAGGCTTAACAGTACAGGGGTAAAAAAAAGGAGAAAAGCTGTCTGCCTATGTATTTTTATATTCTCTTATCACGGCTTCAAGAAATCAGTTTTTTAGTATCTTCACCAGATAATAATTATATTCAAAAGTTAATGTAAAAGCTACCTTTTATTGTGGGGTCAAAGTTCATATTGCCTTTGATGAAACCTAACCCTGAACACCTATTTGTGACTGCCAAAATTGTGTGGCTAAAGGGAAAAAAAAGGCATGAAATATCCAAATAACTTTTTTTAACCAGCTGTAATGTGGTGTCAGTACTTGACATGTTCCAAATATTATGATAATATAATGAAAGGATGCTCTGCTTATTTGGACCTTAAACATATTTGGAAATTTCCTAGATACATTAAGACCTGTAAATATTTTGTTCTTCTTCTTTTTTATTACTTAAATTAATCACTTGGCCTACAGTACTTTGATAATCTAAAAATGATTGAATTCCCAATCCTTTAAGTATACATTTAAAATTTAAATGCAGGTTATGAGGGTGTTTTATATTAAAGTAAGGCTGGAATATAAAATCTAATTCCCAGAATTTTAGATTAATTCATTTTGTGAGTGAGAAGAGTGAAAAGATAATTAGCAGCAAGAGTTGTTCTTTTATTCAGCATGGAGTATTTTGTCTGCTGTCGTTATTTATCTGCACTAGGGTGTTAGCACAAATTTGACACATGATAATGTCCTGTACTATTTTAGTCATGGAAGCAATGAATGCCTCTTTATAGTAGCCTGTCATAAAACAATTGCTTGGTTTCAGTCAGAATCAAATCCTGCTTTTTTCACTCAGGTGTCTCTTTTGAGTTCAGTGTGATTGCCCATGTGCCCATGTGAATGAAAATAATTGGGCTTGGACTGCTGTAAGGTTTTGACAGAGATGAGAAGGTTGCTCTGCTCACAGCTCTGTGGCAACCATCACACATTTGCAGTTCTGTTCACAATGAACTTTATTTGAGCCAATTTTCTGAGCCTCAGGTTTCAGTGATGAAAGGCTTCCTACTCTGAATTAAGCCAATTATATACAATTCTGTATCAATTTTCTCTTTATGTCTCCTTCTTTGACACCATGGAGACCAAAGAAATAAGTCAGAATCTATAAACACAAGGTGGTTTTAAAGGACAGTGTTGCTACAAGACAAGAAAATTTTCTTTGCATCAAAGAAAATGAGCAAGCAGTGTGCTCTTGTGGCCAGGAAGGCCAACAGAATCCTGGGCTGCATAGGAAAGAGTGTGGCCAGTAGGTTGAAGGAAGTCATTCTCCCCATCTACTCGGCACTGGTGAGGCCGCAACTGGAATACTGCATCCAGTTCTGGGTTCCCCAGTTCAAGAGGGACAGGGAGCTGCTGGAGAGAGTCCAGCGAAGGGCAACAAAGATGATTCAAGGACTGGAGCATCTCCCTTCTGAAGAAAGGCTGAGGGAGCTGGGACTCTTTAGCCTGGAGAAGAGAAGGCTGAGGGGAGACCTTATTAACGTCTATAAGTATCTCAAGGGTGGTTTGAAGGAGGAGGGAGCCAAACCCTTTTCAGTGGTTGCCAGTGAGAGAACAAGGGGTAATGGGCATAAGTTGGAACATAGGAGGTTCCACTCAAATATGAAAAAAAACCTGCTTCACATTGAGGGTGACGGAGCCCTGGAACAGACTGCCCAGGGAGGTCGTGGAGTCCCCTTCTTTGGAGATTTTCAAGACCTGCCTGGATGGAGTCCTGAGTGACATGCTCTAGCTATGGACTAGATGATCTCTACAGTCCCTTACAAGTCTAGAGTTGGACTAGATGATCTCTACAGTCCCTTACAAGTCTAAAAAAAAAAAAAAATTCAGCGAAAATCCAATGAAAAGGTATACAGGACTGAAGACTACCATGGTGGTTCATGTAGTTTTGGTGATTCAGAAAGGGGCAGCTTTACCACAAAGGGGTGGAATCCTGCTCCTTGTTGGAGTCCTGCCCCTAAAGCTTGCACTACCTGCCTCATAAGGAGGCAGGATGTTGTCAAAAGTCATTTCTTCTTCAGGTCTCCCAGCCTCTGTATAAACCTTTAATCTTAAGAACCGTATCACCATTCTGCCTCTTTATAGATTCCAAGCAATGAACTCATTCCTCCTTACGAAGAAGATAATGCAATCATGACATATCGCTCAAAAATATTCCCATTCTTTCTAAAGAGACTCCTGGGAGGAATCTTCTTCCAAAGCTGACTTCTGCATCTTTCACCACAACTTCATGGCTTGAGAAGATTTGTTGAGGAACACTTAATGTTTCCAGATAGAAGCATTTGATATATTTTAAACAAAGCATTTGTTATCCCCTCTGTGAGATGTTATTTGGAATATTAAAACAGTAGTCTTTGCTGTGAGTAATTTTTAATAGAATTACATTGCTATTGGTTTTGTTCTATTTTTCTACCATCTTAAGTTCTTTTGCTGTGTGGCACAATGTCACTTCAATTAAAGAGTGTATTTTTTCATGCATTATGCTGTAGACAGATTCAAAATCTCAAAGACAATGTGAGACAACTTATTAAATACTAACTTATACTGCTAACTTATATAAATAAGGTTAGGTCCTGAATATTCGAGGTAGGTAACACCATTTGAAAACTTTTTGACTCTATGCTTTATTTGTCTTGTTCTAGTTTCACTTTCCTTCTAAATGTGGAACATATTTCACAGGTTTGGTGCTCCTGTGAGTAGCACTTTCATCTTGTGGAAGATGAAAGTGCTACTATTTTTTCCACTTCCCATCTCTTTTTTTTCCATTCTTAACTATTCTAATTGACTTCAGCCCTTCTGTGACTGGCTTTTTTTTTAAATTGTATGCAAAATTTCCTGAATTGTTTGGAGAAGCCTGTATTACATCTTTATTTGCTTCCTTAACTTCTTGCTTACACCAGCTTGCATACATATGTATCTATGTATATACATATTTATAGACCAGATACCCAAAACATGGCTGTTTATGAAAATCTCATGACAAAACTCTAAGAAAAATGTAAAAAAAAAACCCTTTTAAAACTCATATATTATGAGGAAACACAAATGAATCAGTTCTGTAATTTGTATGTAGCTATTAAATGTTAACTGGACAGAGCAGGTACATGGAAGAGAGCACTGAAAGGAGCAGGAAAGTCTAAGCCATTTTTGAGAAACAAGAAACACGATGAATAGCAGAGCCTTGTCCCCAGTGGTTTACTAAAACTATACAGCTGAGATTTTTCTCCAAGAATGAAGAGATATTTGGACCTTTTTTCTACAGCTTATTTTCAGAATACTTGCACGTAATGTGAAACTTATGTACTTTGGCTTTGTTTGAATGATTGTAGCCAAGCAGATGAGGATATTTATATGCAAGGAGGTAATAGATAAAATGGAAACTTGGCTGTCTGAACAAGCATTTAGAAAAAATTACATTGATCACAAAGTCTTTGTCTCCTTAGACTCAGAAAAAGGTAATCCTGACAGTGTATGGGTTATTTTCCCTCATGCATATTTCAAGGTGTTAACTTCCATTTCCTGAAATTTCTGGGTTTGCTGAATCATGTTTGTTTCATTGGAAAAGGGTCTGCTGTAAAATTTAGTGAAACCTCGCAGTTTTTGTACAGACTAGAAGGGCAAGATCTCCAGCTTTCAGAGAGATCCCTAAAATTACAGAAATCAGGATAAGGAGTGAGAAATTACAACAGTGCTAAGATGGAAAAGCAAAGTCACAGAAACACAGAAAGACTCCAAAGAAGATTAACAGTTTTATAGATTCATAATCAAGTTAGAAGGGGCCTATAAGGACCATTGAGTCCAAATTCCTACTCTTTGCTGGACTACCAAACACTAAAATGTATGACTAAAGTGGCTATGACCAACAACGGTGTTGTCTCTCAAGTGTTTTTCAATAACTCTCAAAATAACTTTCTCCATATTGTTGCCAGGCACTGAAGTGAGACTGACAGGACTGCAATTACCAGGCTCTTCCTTCTTTCCCTTCTTCAAAACTGGGACAACATTTTCCAGCATCTGTTTGACGGGGATGTTTAGCTTCTCCCTGAGAAAAGGCTTATGTTTGTGCATTCTGGAGTTATGAAAGTTATGTAAGCCAGGATACATTGTGACATTTGCAATAGAATTATTTTTTTTGTCCCATGCAATGGAAAATCTAAATTGTGGTCCCATTTCCTAGATTGTATCATTTCCAAGCAATGCACTCAATTACAGACTAATAAAATAATAGCCTAAATGATGTCAACAACTAGATGCCACTGTGATGGCTTCCAAATGGGACTTGGCAGGAGCTATACCTTTCTGTGGCACAGATGCAGTTGGGCTTGCAAAGACAGGCTTGCAAAGACAGGCACTGCCCCTTGAGCCCTCATCCTGCAGCCATGAGACACCACAAAAAGCCACAAAAGGCTGCTGGACAAACCAATGACGGCAGTGCCAGCTCTTGGATTAAAACAGACAGACCAACAGTATTTGCCATTTTAGTAATAGTCTTGTGGAAAAAAAAAAAAAAAAAGAAGCAGCATGTTTTCTATGAGAATTTTTCAGCCTGAGAAGAAGAAATTACACAGGGAAAGGAGAATTCCTTACAAAACTCAGAGGTCAGCTGGTTCACATAACCAGGAGCCACTTGTGATGTATATACAACACATCTCCTGAAGTGTCACTTAAACACATCCTAGCTAGCTTTATATCAACCATTTCAAGTACCATCCATCTGACACAGCAGGACATTTGGAGTCAGGATGACCTGCTAAGTGTTTATACCCCGTGCTGGTCATACTTTGCAGCCCCTGCTGATCTTTCAAGCTGTGGTCCAGGCAGCAGTCAGTGCACCAAACTGCCCACATGACATTGCATTTCGGGAATCACTGTAAAAGATACACTTTGCTTCTAGAAGATGGTACTTCTGAATTTTGTTCTAGAATATTGAAAGTGAATAAAAAATACCCGATGAGGAGCAAGGAGGAACAAGGAAACAAGTTTCTCTTTTTTTTTCTAGTTTGAGCTCTTAAACACAACAGACACTGACCTTTGTGCATTTGTTTAACTCTCTTTCCTGCTAAAAGTCTGAAATGATTTAGTGTAAGGGTTGAAGTAAGTGCTTGTGACAAGTCTGTAACAATGACTGAGTCTGTACATTTCAGTGTGATATGGACTGAAACCACAGTAATGTCTGATCTGTTTCTTCTAGAAAAAAAAAAAGAAAAAAAAAGCAGTAAAATGTAAGAGCAGCAATTATGGAAAGATTGATTCCCAGGTCCTTCATTTGCAGAGCTCCAAAGTATGTCACAGCAGTTCTTATAGGAATCTGTTTAATGCCACTCCCGTGACTGTGTGTATGTCTGCACACATGTACATGCCATGCCCCTGTCACTCGGATGCTGATCCCTGTCACATCAGATTCTGACGCCCAGAAACAAACAAATTTTCTGAGACCAGGCTGGCACATCCTTACTTTGCAAGGAGCAAAGTCTGTGCTCTTAACCCACCTCTGTGGGTCTGGAAGGAGAATAAGATCCATTTGGTTCACATTGTACCTTCTGCATGTAGCTGAGGACTGCATCTGCACCTCTGGGAAAATCAAAGTTTTTACACAGTTTGCACAAACATTTGTATCTTGACATGTCCAGCACCACTTTGATGGCCTTCTTAGCTGAGGTGAACCTCCAAGCTTCACGTGTAAGCTGTTAACCGAGTGTCATTCCACACTGGAACAGCTTCTCCAGCTTTCAATGACATAAAAGGACATAATCACATTTACAGATAATCCTAATGCCCCTGAGTTCTGGTGCCCATTTTGGTGTTCCTCTCTCCATTATAAAGCCACTCGTTGCCTTTTCCCTGATACTGATCATTGACAGTGTGTGATAAGTAAGTACTTTTTCTTGAAGCCTCATTCCATGAAAATTCTGAAAATATCTGGATATATGTATCTTTGTCCTACATATAAGCAGGTGGCTTTCACACAGGGCTCAAATAAAGCTATTTCTTTCCTAGGGTCACTAGTTGCCATCATGCCACTTTTCTCTCCCCTATGCAAGGTGGCATCTATGATTCTATGATATATAATACAGCAAATAATCTCTGTGTTACAGCAAAAATATTTCCTAAGAATCTGTGTGTTCTGCACATTTCCTTACATTTGCAAATGGAGATAACGTTTGCTGTTTCAAATACTCCTTCATCAGGTTATTTGGGCACATGACTGGTAATAAGTCACTGAGACCCTGATGCAAAGTGAAGGCCAAACTCCTGAGATCACACCAAGCTCCTTACCCTGGGAGCTGCGAGGTGTTCACATACAAAACTCTTAAAGTTCTGTACCTTTGGGTGAGGGAACTAAATTGTGTGAACTGGGTGAACCAGTTTCCTCATCCTCTGTGTCTAATTAATGTCTTTTTTTTTTTTCCTGTATTCAATTTATATCTCTAGAACTAGGAACTTAGTCTTTGCCTTAGAAACTGTTACAAATATATCTTAAAAATGTCCCTAGTTCTGGAAGATGTTGCCTAGAACTAGAGAAGGCAAATTAATTTTTGAGGGTTTGGGGGTTTTTTTTCTCTTTTCTTTACAACACTGGTGGGAATATACAGTGACCTGTGTATCGAGCTGCTCTTTAGTTCTGGATTTTGACTTTGTGTGGCTTTACAATTTTTATTGATGAATAATCAGTCTAAATTTCAGTCTGTGCTTCTAAAAACCTCATGGGCAAAGTGGTACCACATAGTGGTGTGTAGATATATTATCGTTAACCAATACACAAGCAAATGTTGAGGAAATTGGCAATTCCCCATCCTGTATGAGCGCAATGGAAATGAATTATATCTGCTAAGGGAATCATTACAGTGAGTTTCAGATATTTATAGGTCTCAGTTATGAATTACCACACACTATTAACATAGGTTTCTCACCTGAACATAGTCCAAAGTATTTTTTTGGCCTATTGACCTTAAAATATATTTTTTAAAGGCAGGAGAAATGTTGATGTGGTTATTTTGGCTCCTGCTAATGTACTGAATTTGTTTTCACACTTGCCAAAACTGCACATAATGATTGTGTCTTTGAATTACCAGTATGCCTAAATAGTCAAATGGTAGCTGGGACTACATGAATTTGAATGTCCTTTTCACAAAGAAAAATAATGGTGGTTTGTATAGGAGCTGAGCATGAACTTTGAATCTTTTTTCTGAGAAAACTTACTAAACTGAGTGTATAGCAGGTTGCCCATGTTAGTGTTGCCCAGTCTGTTTTGTCCCATTTGGCACATCCAGGTAGATCACACTTACTTTACACCTGTATGTGCCCAGGCTAGGAGGAACTTCTGTTACCCTGGCCTTTACCAAGGGATGAGATATAAAAATATATTAATGAAAAAAAATGAAAATAATATTAATGAAATTAAATTACTGACTCCTATGTGTTGGGAGAAGATGATGGTTCTTTTTTTCATCTTTTTTTCACCCTACCACCTTGCTGGTTAACAACTAACTCTGTTTTTTCTGTGGGTTTACAATTAAGAAAGAGGAAATTCTTCAAGTGTAGTTTAGACCATTGCTGAATTTTGAAATGAACGCCAGGTGTTTTTTTTTCTTTCAATGATGAGCATATGCCAGGGATCACAGAATGACATAACAGTAATTTACAGCTTTGCTAAGCAAACTCCTGGTTGCATCCTGCTCATCTCTTTACAAGTACTTTGATTTTCAGTGATTTTGATGGGCCTCCTGAAATTTTGGCACGCTGCAGCCAAAGTTCAGTGCTGTGAAAAGAGAGCAGAAGGTGTGGGTCACTGAAAAAAGGAGGAGGCTGATTCTTTCTGTACTGGTCAAGAGTGATTGCAGCCCTGGCTTTAGCAGGGTAGAAGATGGTTTAAAAAGCCACCCAACAGAAGGAGGGCTGAACCCTCAAGGACATGGCAAGTCAAGAGAATATAGTCTAGAAAACTTGCTCTCATGTTAACCTGCTAGAAAAAGGAGTAATGGCAATACTTCATTGCACAGACCTACTGCAGATGGATCCGTAAGTGAGTGTAAGGACCATTGATGCTGGGGTGATGCTTCCATGAAACTCTCAAAGACAGGGAGATCTGGTTTTTGCCGGGAGGAGACAGGACTTCAGTGCAGCTCTGAGGGGAAAATCCAAGCCTGTCACTGACCCACCTGCTTAAAGTGTATGGATTTGTGACCATTGCCCACACCAGATACATTTTGTAAACTAGGCTGGATACAGTCTTGGAAACTTCTTGTTTAAAAAATCAGGTCAGTGGGAATGTGAAGTTCATCTTCAGCTTCAAGTTTTATGTGAGAAATTTGGCCTGGTTTAGATTAGATGACATTTACCTGTTTGTGTTTTATGGAAGTACTTGTATTTTGCTAAAGTTGGTTTTTTTACAACAAATGAGTAGAAAAGGCTATTTATGTGCCATGTGCTACCCCCGAGCTTCACCCTTCACGTTAACACCAAAAAAAAAATTCAGAACTTTAGTTTCAGTTTTAAGTTAAACTTCTGAAGTTTATCTTCAGAAGTACCTGTTCTTTGCAATAATTTTATCAGGACACAAAGTGCTTCCCATTGAGCTTCCCAAGGAGATCGGAAAGGGGCAGCGCAACCCTGTCTCCCTGTGGCTCCATCCTGAGCTTTTGCTCCTCCACCTTCACAACAAGAAATCCCCACTCTGCCTTCATCCCACTGCCCAGCCTCCAGACATCTCACAAATTTGGTCCCTCCTCATTACCCTGCCGCCCTGGGCACTGGAGCCAATGCCCAGCATGGACACCTGCAGAACAGCCAGTTACTGTCCCCATCCCAGCTCCACCACCCTTGCACAAAAGGGCTCAAGCAGGATCCTCACACAGCCCCAGCCACACCACGTGCTTTAGTTTATATTCTTGTTACCTCCTCTCACATAAGCAACCTTTTTATGCAGTGGCCTCGGTTTTCCTGATTTTATACTCTTGTTTGGTAATTTCAGCTTTGCTCACTGACTTGATAAGCCCCTCTGCCAAAATCCCAGCACATTCCAGATTTGGAAAAGCATCTTTAAACTACCAAGTTGCTCGTGAACAATTTAGTTTTGAAATTCTTTATTCTGAGTAGCTAATTTAGGACATTTTGTTTATTTGGCAACTGTTGGTGAGCATCGATCAATCAATAAAAAAAAAAAAATTAAATTCACAGTTATTTTAATTTGAGAAGAGTTAAATTCTTGGAAACCTTTTATGTTATTATTGATGCTGTATGTTTAATGTGTTAAAGACAGATTGTACTGCTTTACTCTCCCAGTGGAAATTTTCCCTTTCTTTAAACTACAGTTTCCAGAAACTACAGTATAATAAATAAAACATTATTTGTAGTCAATAATGAAAAAAGTGCCCCATTTCTGCCCAGACATTTTCCTTGTAGAAAAATTCCTTATGGAGAACAGCTCTTCGCCCACGATTTTATGTAAAAAGCACTTAAGAGAAAACATTTCCTATATGTTTATTTGTTGCCTATATATTGCCACCATACACAGCAAAACTGGAAAGACTTTAGGATTTGAATGAGAAAACATTGCTCTCTCAGTATTCAGCCATCTTTATTCTTTACTATTCTAAGAAGAGCATATTGAATATGCTATTTATTTTATAATTACAGGCGCAGTGCAGAAAACACCACAGCAGTATATTGATTAGATGGCTTTCCATAAATAATTATTGGTTCTCTTCAATCTTGAAAATTACAAATTATCTACTTTTCTAGTGCACTCATTAGCTCTACAAAGGGGTGCATAATATTTAAGAGTCAAACAACTTAGCCTTGCTTAATATCATAAAGAATGACAGATCTTGAAAACATAACTTTTATTCAATGTCTCCGAGTGTTTCAACAACTCAATTCATAATGAATGTCCTATTTTTAGTCCTATAACCAGTCCTATATATATTGAATTTTTGATACTTTTCTGTTTCCACAGCCAGTAGATGCTTCAGATCTTCCCAGGATCAAGAAAGTATTGTCTTCTTTTAGAGTCTTTAAACAAATTAAAGAAATATTTCTATTGAGATCAAAGACTTTATTTCCATTTTTGTTACAAAAGGAAATAAAATTCAAGGTGGATGGAGCGTTTTATTTAAATGCATTCCATCTTGCTGGATAAATAGTGAAACTTTCTTTTTTAACAGAAGTAGAGCTGTAGAAATGAGTGGAGTGGTTTTCAGCATCATTTTTTCAAAGCAGCTGAGGCAGCACAGGGTGAAATAGGGCATGTACACACTTCAGACCTTAAAAATACAATACTATTATTTCCTGTGCTTGAAGGCAGTTTACGCCAAATCCCTCTGGGTTTACCCTATAAAATGGTAGTTTAGGGTATTTTAAACTGAGATTCAAGAATTACAAGTACATTCAAGTTGGAAAGGACCGAAAAGGGTTGTGCTCCACAAGTGGTTGAAATCACTCATGGTCTTCAGAAGCATACTTGATGTGGTGTCTGAACATGATTGCCAGGTAATTAATGAAAGGGATTTAGAAAATTGAGCAGTTCTTCAGATCAGCAGCAGACTGTGCAATTCAATCTTCTCCCTTTTGCTTGTTGGACATAAAAATCATGAGCGGAACGGTGGACTTTGATCGTCTTTTCCGCTGCTACAGTTGCTGGACTGTCCCTGCAGCCCTCAAGGGTAATTTTAATGACTGAAACCCTTACAATAGCAGACAGAGGGTGTCTGTGCTGTACTTATTTGGGATTATTAGCCCATGACGGTCTTTAGTTCACCTGAGTGCTGCAGTCACAGGGCAGAGAACCATTTGTCCTGCACCCTCCCCTGAGCATGGGGAGATGCCTTGGGCTGCCCACCTGCAGACATCTCTGCCTAAGAACCTCAGCCCATCCACTCAGCAGATGCAGTTATAGCAAACTCAACAGAAGGGAAAATGGAGTCCTGCTGAAGACAATATTTGATTTGTGCAGCATGATTTGTTTAGCAAAGTGCTCTACTAAGGAGAAAGAATTAAAACAGATAAAATTTCGCCCTTCCAAAATTGCCCTTGGATGATGAGGAGTGAGAGCAAGAAAAAACACTGACACTAAATTTAGCAGAATTACACAGCAGAATGCAAAAAATTCCATGACCAACTATATCCCTGAAGTTACTTATAAAAGTTGCCTGAAGTAGCTTACCCACTGCAACACTAAGACACTTATTCCAGGTATTTTTCAACATAATGAAGCACATGGCTCTCTTTTAGGCACTCAAATAATTTATCTCCTGCATGGGAAAAAAAAAATGCAATAACATCACTGATCCTCACATACTTCTTAGCATCCTGTCTTCCTGAACACGGAATAAAAATGTCTCCTCACAGATTTTCTTGCTCACCAGGCCCCATGCCCAGTCCATAAGATTTGCATCTCTTGCACTCATGTAGTGCTAAAAGCCATTTAGGTATTTAAGTATTACCAGGATAGAGAGGAAACTGGAAGGAGAGAAACACTGAGCTTGTGGATTTGATAAGAATCTGGACCTGGAACAGGTAGACATCCAGAAGATTTGATATGTATACAGATAGCAGGACTTCTTGATTCCTGATGCACAAGATAGATACCTCACAAACTCGCCGTGTCTTGTGAGCTCAGCCTTCTCTGCTTACTTTCTTAAGAAGAACTCCTCCATGAGCCCCACTATAAAATGTATATTTTAGAGGTCCAAGTTATTTAATCACATGAATAACCAACTTTTATCCTTCTTCTTTGTGTTTAACCCAACATCACTGGAATACACTCAGTGGAAGGAGCAGCTGAAATCTTGTGTAGCCTTTGTGATACTAGGTGCCAGCTCTAAGTGAAAGACTAGCAGATTTTGCACACATGTTTTAGCTACATCAGTGCTGTTAAATGACTTTGAAATTAGCTTGATTCTGGAATTATCATGGCTTACTGTTTTACCAGCCAAAACCTGGCTGAGACTGACACTCTCAGGGCTGACAGTCACAAAGCAATTTGCAGATTTTTCAAATAGAGGAAAGAGTAAATTGATACACACATGACAAGGAAAATAGTTTTACTTTTGTGACCCAGCTGCCAAGGAAACGGACATTTCCTACTACAGGGTTAAAAAAGCAGTTTAAAAAAACACATGGTCTGCTTTCCTTGAGTTACTGGATATACACCAACATGTTGAGACATGACAACATACACCATCTTAGCAGCTCTTCCAAACAATGTCAGCTGTTGCATTTCTAGCTTGAGGTAAATATGAGGTAGTTTAGCTTTGATTGCCCCTCTTTTTCATCACTTCTCTACCATATGTGTTATCCCTTACAAAATTCCTGAAGGTTAAGCCAGCCCACTTTCTATCTCACCGTTACCCAGCAGTTCCTAACCCTTTTTTCCCCTCCATTTCCACACTTAACGAAGGATAGAACACACTACAGAAACAAGTAATCAACTTCTGTTCAGCACTGCAATACCTATACTGCAATTTGATATCATTTTGACAGGTGTATATGGTAAATACCTTTGGAGCACACATAGTATTTCTTGGCACTGACTGGTGGTCTTGCTAGTAGTCATTTCAGGAACTCCATAGATTCGTGAGAAAATACCTTTTTGTACTGAGTAAATGATATTGCTCTTTTGGCAAAATGAAGGTAGATGTTCATTGGTGTGTACTAGGTGGTAGTTGGTGGGAAGAGAGAAGGTAGGTTCTTTCATCCTTATCTAGCTTTTGGCTTGACTTCCCCTAGCAGTGCCTGATTTAGCTTTCAAAGACAGTTTAGGCTTCTCAAACTTGCTGGGATGCCTCTTTCCTAGGAGAAACATTTATATTGTCTTCTAATGAGTGATAATGGACTTCTGCTCTAACTAACCCATTACTGTAATTTTGTTTCTTGCTTAACTAACCCTTCCAGAAATTTGTGTAACAAAAAAAGCTTGTATTGGCTGATCACTCATCGTTGCATGCATCTTCCTTTATCAGTGTGTTTGCTCTTTGGGTTTCTTTAACCATATGGCTTCACTGATGAGTTCTCAAGCTTTTCTTTGGATGGTATCTCTTCTTTTCCTAACTGCCTGGAGCAAACTAGCTTTTTCACTCCTCAAATTAAAGGCAATTTCTACTGCAACAGAATGAATGCTGATTTATTTTTACCAGGACATGACAGCATTAAGCATTAAGTGGGCCCTTGAAGCATTTCTACAAGGACTTGCAGGACAATGATCCATTTTCCATATTCACTAACACTGTCAGCAAGAGTGATGATCAGGGTCACCTACGTTTTTTCATTGACTTCTTCTCTCACAGCAGTTCTAATCACATTAATTGTGATAAGATATGAATATAATTTGCCATTTGGACTTATCATGAATATCAGTCTTTCTGGAATTTAAAAAAAAATAATAATCAAGCTTTTCCTTTTCTCATTTTAGAAGATTTTACCTTTCATTTTTCATTAACTGTTCCCTTTCTAGGAAAAGCAGAGCACATTCTTTGTTGCAAATTTCCCCTTAATCACATTAAGACTTTTATTAATCATTTTCAGACATGAAGGAAATCTTGTATCTCTAAAAGCTCATTTATTTCCTTACAAAGCCATAGCAATAATAGACCTAATTTGGCAGAGAAAAGTGAGTTAAAGGCAATAGGACAAAGTTTGTCACTTAAAAGTTTCTGCAAAATTATTCTGGTTAGTATGAGATAATAATATGCATGGTTTTTAAACTAAATCAACTGCAATGTCTGAACAGAGTGGCAGTGCCAAAAAGGTACCTTTCAATGCAAATATTCTCCAGTGAGAAAAATTATAACAGTGTCAGCATCATCCTATACTGCTGTAACGTCTCTTTGCTATCAGCATATTGGTTTAATTATATCCAGTTTTAATTATATTGGTATGTGGTTTACTTCTATATGGCTTTTGCTTTTTTGCTGAGTCATAATACGTATGTGAATCACTCTTCATCAGGCAAACAGGCAGATTCTCAGTTTATTTATCTGGAAGAAGCAATAAAATATGTAGACTGGCATATAAACATAACCAGCTTGCCTCTTCCTTCTCATTCCCAGACAAAGGAATGAAACATAGTTCAATGCTCAGATAAATAATAGTAAACAAGCAAATAAAAAGGCTCAGTATGCATTTACTTAGCTATATTGGGGGAGTAGAGAGAGAAAGTGAGAGAAAAGATTATTGCTGCAAGCTCTTATCCAAATGCTCCCAAATTTCAGGAAGATTTATCTCCGTAGATCTGGAGCTTGTGATCAAGTCTCCTATGAGACGTTATGGCTCCAGGACTGTTAAAATTTTTCTGGGTCTCATTCAAAATGAATTGGTAGGAAAAGAAGTTTAGAAATATTTTCTTCTCTTCGTGATTCATAACTAATGTCACTGAGGAAAAGAGGAAGCACACAAAAGACATCGTGTCTCTCAGAATCGTGTAGGACACTGCAAAGAGAAATTAAATCTGATCTGCAAGGTATTCAGTGGTATGAGTATCCTACCTTCTATAGATGTTGATAACCAAACTATCAAGCAGAACACCTCGTTTGGTTCATGTGAGTTCAAGCTCCCTTTTCAGGGGACTACTAAATACTTTTTCTTTTGAACATAAGCAGGATTAGCAGTAAAAAAGTCAGATTCTTAGATGTAATATAATCTTTGGGGTTTTTTAAGTGGAAAAAAAATCAGGTCACTGTTAAGAAGCTGACAACTAGCATGCAGTTCTGGAAGTATTTCTCTTTTTTTGTGTTTGTTGGCTCAGCCACACGCTGAGCAGTGGTGAACTCAGCTAAGAATACATCCTAGTCATAAGAGAACGCTTACCCTAAAAATGGTTTAAACATGCACCAGTTGTAGTAAAACCAGTTAGTCTGAGCATGTGCTAAAATTGACAGATTTTGTGAGCACACCCAATAGAAAAGGCATATTTCTACTTCAGTTCTTGACTACAGCAAACTCCTCACTGCAAATGGAAAGCTGGAATGAATAGCTGGGGTTCCTGAGCATCCTTTCAGTCTGTACCACCTGCCCTGGCTAAGTGGCCTTTGAGGTCACTGAACAAGTGAGTCCTGTCCTTACGGTAAGCTCCCTTTGAGATTAAAGAATACAGGCCAAGCTGTGAAATGTTTTGATCCTACAATAAAGGCAGGCATCAGCATCTGCAATAAGACAGAAATTACAAAAATGAATTATCATTTCTTGATGTTCTCTTTACTTCTACTGCTAGCACAGGCATTTTACATCTGCTGTACATTTGTTTGATGTAACTTATTTCTACTGGCAACTGTCTTCACGTCACTGGTCTTACTGGAGAAGGTCCTTCTAGTCCTTCTCCTCCTGGAGAAGACAGATGCCTTGTGTAAAGTACATGAGTCTGTTCATTTTAGCAGCAGAAAGAAGAATCTGGATACAACGAATTTTCATGACAGTTTTATTTTAAGAACCCTTACAACTAAGTCTGTGAGAAGTAGAGATGTGAATCCTGCATCTCCAGAAACTGAAGGTTCAGATGTTTTTCTCTCCTGCTCTGACATTTGAGAATTCCCATCATTAATTGTTGATATTCTCAGTTTTTGATCTAAATGGCCATCCTGAGAAATTTTGCCTTATGCCACCAGCCTCCAGGAACAAAGCTGTCCACAGGAGGAATGAGACAGTGTTTTCACAGCTTCTCACAGGAAAGAGAGTGCTATTCACACAAAATGGACTCATCTTTTGCTAGTGAAAGTCTCAAAAGTAACTTTGAGGACCTCTCTCCAAAGAGCACCAGTGCCTGCCCCACCTGACAAAGGATCTGCAGCTGCTGAGTGACCC
>BJBW01009787.1:0-29758 GCA_004320125.1 Scolopax mira
GCTGCCCCATCCCTGGAGGGGTTCAAGGCCAGGCTGGATGGGGCTTTGAGCAACCTGGTCTGGTGGGAGGTGTCCCTGCCCAGGGCAGGGGGGTTGGAACTCAATGATCTTTAAGGTCCCTTCCAACTCAAAGCATTCTATGGTTCTATCATTCTAATTGCAACTAAGGAGAAGTCTCAGGTCTAAAGCTGGGGAAGGGACAACATCAGCTTGGTGTGGAAAGCAAGAGCTGTACATAACATGGCTCAAGCATGTCTGAAGCAGAAAGACAGAGGTCTCAGAAGTGTGGTCAAGGCAGGGTAGATGGAAAGGGGAGGTAAGAAGGAGAGGGTGGGAGCAGTGAACCTTGGCTACATAAAAGCTGGGAGCTCCTAATGAAATATCAGGTACTCAATTTTGTGAGATGTATTCTCACACTTCTCCACGTGTTTTACTGGTATTATCTCCTCTCTTCTCACCACCCATATAAATAGTGGTAGCAGCAGCCATAGTCATCCTCTATCTCACCAGCTGCAGCTCTGCCCTCCTTGCTTCACGTTTATTTGGATAATGCTTCTCTCTTCACATATTGGCAAGAAAAAAAGCCCCGCATCACTGCAGTCCTTCAGTCTGAACCACTGCCTCTATTTTCTGTGGGTCACAGACCCTCATGACTTGGCCTGATGTCCCCTCTTTCGGTGCATTTTCCAATGTCATAGGCTCCGCTCAGAATTTTATAAATATTCTAGGCAGCTCATCCTAGAAAACTAAACAGCAATGTCGTGTGGAAAACGGGAAGGCAAATTCAATGTAAGCTGAGCAGGGAAAGCACTGAAGTTAGAGATTAGAGTCCTTAATTGAACAGTCCCCAGCCATAAGAATTTCACTGACATGGCAACACGCTGTTACAAGTACGTGGGGAGTGACAGTTCATTTGTTTCTGTGGCATCAATTTTTGTTATTATTTTTTTAAAAGTCATCCGTGATCAAAGGCTCCAACGCGTATGTGCCTCTTTGCTGACAGTCACTCTGAGCCCATTGCCAGAGCTTGTGCCTGGCTTTCGTTTCTCCTGAGTAAGTGTGTGAATAATACAGCCAGCCTGTTCTGTGCCCGGTCTGTAACTGGAGGTGGCAGTGTTCTGCTACATCCTTTCGTAGGCACTTTTAGTCATGGAAAGTCCATTTTAATTCTCTCAGTCTTAATCTATTGCTTTCAAATAAGCAAAGCGTGTGCCCCTGTTTTGAAAGTCGGAAGAGAGAAGATTAATACGATATGAAAAATGTCTTTACTTAAACAAAAAGCTTTTCCAGAACCCTAGTTTTATTAATTTATAAGCAGTGTTTATAAATTGCGAACAAAACATACCCTAGGATGGCATCTGTTCTGAGTGCAACAAAGGCAAAGGTGCTCTAACACAGGGGACATCCCTCCTTGTCAGGGTGAGCTGCAGGCACGGATACGTGGTGTGGTTGCTAGAGTTATGCAGAAGATTTCAGAAAAAATAATAAAAGATGAAAGCGAGCCTGACACCGTGAAACCAAACCCTTGTTTTAGCTCCCCCTCCCCATAAGTAATAACCACAACCCTGCTCCAGAGGTGACCTTTTTCTCTCTCTGGGTGGGAGAAGAAGTTCAGCGTGTGGAGCAGAGAAGGCTTTGCTGGCCCTGCGGGACGTGAGGAGCGGTGGGAGGTTTTGGAGGAGCAGGGGAAGGGCTGGAGATGAGCTGAAGGAGAGACTCTGCCACTGCATCCTCCTGCCCTGCGCCGGTCCCAGCCGCACAAATGACACCGTGTCTCTGTATTGATTTTTTTACCAGCCAAACCACTGAGTGTACCTGAATCTGTAAAACAATAGAATATTGATCCATTAAGGAAAATGATCTATTTAAAGTATCTCTTCTTTCTACTAGGCTGGGGTGCAGAGAGACTATTTGCTAGTGTAGCCGGGCATGTCTGCACTGCAGCCACCAGTTTGCATCATCTGTGTGAAAATTTAGCCCACGTCTCCTCTTTAAAATTACCTAAATATTGGTTAAATCTTCCACTCTCTGTTCCCAGAGATGCCGAGTGGGTTGTGTGGAGCCATTTGAAACAGAAGAGCTATTAACAGGCAGAGTTGGATTTTTTTTTTTTCCCAACTAGCAATTTGTTTAACAGGTTCCCACTGCAACTCCTAAATGATTTCACTTAAAAGGACACTGTGAATGTTAATTAAAAACATTCATTAGGGTTTTAATAATTCCTTAGAGGCTTTAAACACAAATCTGTTTCTGTACCAAAAATGTTTTTCTTCTTGTCTTCATCCATCTATTTTGGGGAAGCCAGTGTGTGTTGCTGGACTCTTAATACTGCTGCTCCTCCTCCTCCTTCCCCCACTTTTCTTTGAGAAAAAAATAGTATGTATTTGTCTGATGATGGGGAAAAAATCACACTCAAATTTAAATTGTTTCTTTTACAATTTGCAATTGGCAATCAGAACTGAAACCCAGGCTTTGTCAGTTCAGACATACTTGTTTAGAGTGTGGTTTGTGTTAGGTATGTAAGCAGGATGCGGCAAATCTGTCCTTCTCTTCCACCAATACAACCCTGAAGTCTCCACTCGGATGGTATCAATATAGCTGGGACAAAAACTTCAAATTTACCCAAGTAAGTATTGATCATTTTCGTCCCTTCACCATTCGCAAAAGGGAATGGATTCGCTTTGAATCTCAGTGGATGTACAGATTTTGAAAACTTCTTCAGGTATTTTTTGACAGCATTTCCTGATTCTTCCTGCATATTTCCATACAGAGAAATATAATTCAAATATTTAGACTTTTGTAAAGTATGACAATGGTGATGCTGTGTGGCTGTCTTTATGCCATACTTCTATGTTAGCAACCCAGACTGTCACTTATCTCACTGGAATTTTGATATCCTTTTTTTTGGTCTTTCTCTTGTGGTGTTTTTGTTCCTGCTGTTGAAATCTAAGCCTCAGTCCAATCTCATTCCATTGTTCTGGTCAATCTTTTCTCTTTTGTGTTTTCTGTCAAATTTCCTAACTCTGTCTAGGTAAGAGGCATAGCAATGCAGACAGTATTAAACTAATGTTCATCTTTATTCTCTTGATTATTAAACAACCATTTCAATCCCTATATATCATTTACCTCTACGTTTCATTTGCATGATTGAATGCTTTTTGGTAGTGAGACAGATTCTGTACACTGTGATATGCCAGCTCCAGAAGTTTTCAGAGAGAAGCGTATTTCATAGTTTTCACTTTGTGGTCTATGAGGAATCTTATTTTTTGAATAAGTATTGATTGCACAGTACAAATGTACAAGCCTTCCCTCTTATTCAGAAAGAAGGAGCTTTGTTGATGATGAACAAGAGCATTCATGGCAACCTAATAGGAAAAATGTACCTTGGCACCTGCAACTCAGTAATTTTATTGACTGTAAGATTAGGTAAGTGCAAATGTTGACGTGCAACGACCTCTGCAAAATCACTATAAAAACCAAGATTTGACATTTTCATTTTAAGTATGGGACACTGTCTAAGGATTTCTAATTTTCACAAATTTGGGCGAAGTAATCCAGTTTTACCAGATGTATTGGTAGGGAATAACCAATCTCTCCTTAAAGGAGCTTGAAGGGGCAAGAAGAGATTAGCAGAGAACAAGGTTTGTCATAGCAGGTACTATATCCTACCATTTTTGTTAGTATACTAAAGGCAGAGCAAGCAAGGGAGATATAACTGTCTCTCAGACTAAATACTTACTACAAATGAACTCAGGTTGGGCTCTGTCCAATGATTTTTAATAGTAGCATCTTAAAAAGCCCAGAGTGCTTCTAAAGACACCCTAAGGCAGGGAGAACAGAAGGTGCTTTATACAAGAAAATGACTGTCAGGTTGTTCTGGTGGTTCAACTACCCCCTCCTCTATAAATTAACCCTTCAGGCTGGTACTCATTGACAGAAATTTCAGGGGTTTGGGTTTTTTTTTACACTTGTAAGCTCCACTATAGATTTCTGCGTAGTCAGAGCTTAAGGTCAGTCCATTTCTCCCATGCCTGGATAAAGGAGAGCTCCTCATCTGTTCTGAACATTCATGGTCCTGGCCATCAGTGGCTGTACCTGGAGCACATTCTAGTTAAGATTCTAAGCAGATAAAAGCTGTGGGGTTGTAATAAACAGGTTTATTACATTACATCCAGGGTTTCCCCCTCACCTTTTCCCTTATTAATATGCCAAGTGGTTCATTGATGATGTTTACTTTGATACTTACAAATCTGCTTGTCCCATATACATTAGGTGCTGTAAAGTTGTCACTCTCAGAAGAGGACTTTGAAAATGCTGTTCTCAGGAATTTTTTGCTATTTCTCATTACACCTCTTGACTGATCTTTGGTGTTTAACTTTGCGGCGCAGCTTGTAATATGAAAGCAAAAACAGTGGAAAGTGGAAAATCCTCAGCAGTACTGCTGTTTAAAATCTCTGGGCAGGTACCAGTAGACTTTCATACTTTCAAACCACGTCAGCGGGTTGCTGAGTGAGCTCCTAGATGATGATTCAAATCTGACTCAATGTGCTTAAAATGACCTAATATTTACTCAGTCTCACGAATTGCAAAGCTCCCGGTGACGTGCCTAGATGCCTTTGTTGTATGCCAGATAAGTCATTTAATCAATTGTTTCCATTCCTATGCAGCTATATAATTGCATGAGAGAATTAAAAAGAGTTTTCTCTGCCTGTTTTATGCCATGACTTTTGCCATCTCCAAAATAAAATGTTCCCCTGTATCTAGAGAGAGAGTAGTCAGAAGTGGCCTGTGGGAATATTTCCCTACAGTGAGCAGCACTCGGGTTGAAAATTCATCTCTGCTCTCTCATCAGTTTTGGGAGACAAGACAGAGATATCAACTCTGCTGAAATTTCAGGCTGGAAAATGACATTACCAAGTTACCGGTTTCTACGGCTCTAAGTTTCAGATGAAAAGAATCAGAAATTACTGTAAATCACATTGCGGTAGAAAATCTTATACCGTGTTCATGAAAATATGAACACTACTGTCAGAGAGACACAGTTTACCACTGTGGTATAAAGTAAACATTTTTGATAGTATTACATGTATTCATTGCTTTGATCATAATGGCTTAAAAATATACTATATTCTGAATAAAAAACTCTTCTACATTTTTCAAATTAAGTCTCAAAAGACTTCGGCGTACACATACGCCAGATTTACCGATTTTGAAAGAAGGTAGGGAATATCCTTGATGAACAAGTTTTATAACAAATAGAACAGAAGATAATGCCAAAGGAGGTTAAAGGTCAGAGAAAGTTCAATTCTGTTCATTGAGAAAGAACTTGGGTAAAATTTAGGCCTAGGAGATGGAAGAACAATGACCGGAGGTAACAGTATCTTAGAAGGAAATGGTTGCAAGAAGTAGTCAGAATAACCATGAGAGGTGCTGGTGATAAGGAGGACAGTTGCCATGGATAAGGCACCACATTCATCCTTAGGCATGCAACATCCAAGGAAGCTGTGGGAAGGTGCCACAGAAGCAAGGCTGGATGGGCAGAAGAGCAGGTTTAAGAGCCATTAACCTGGGAAATAAGTGGGTCCAGGACAGCTGGCAAAGACACCCAGGCAGTGGCTGGGAGGAGGGAAAAGGGACTGATGACAGAGCCTTGAGAGGTGCCAGCAGAGACGGGGGCAGAAATAGAGGATCCATCAGCACTATCTCTCTAATGCTGGCAGCCAGACAAAGAGACAATAAGTTGGTGTCACATAAACCTAAGGGTGGGAGTTTCTTGTGGAGTAGTAAGTGGCCTGTGGTGTCAAAGGTAACAGAGCTATCAAGGAAGAATGAGCACAGAGAAATGACCCTACAAGAAACAGGCACTTAATGTGAGGGATGACAAGACAAATTAGATACTTGGCAGTATACCTAAAGCAACTCCTTCAGCTACTGCGACCACCTACGATGGCAGAGTAATTAGAAGATCTTCCAAACACAGTGATAAATGGTGTGATAGGGACAGGGAGAGCTATGCCTATTTATAAAGTGCCTGTCATCGTAGTATCCAGATATCACAGCAGCCAGTTCAAGAAAGATAGTGGCTAACCAGTAGAGCGATATTTTCTTCAGTTCTGGTTAGATGTGTTTGGTATAAAAAGATATCACAAATAAGCAAAATTTTGTCAAGCATGACAAAAGCAGGGAAGGCCTCTCTACAGTGTTGTTCTGTGTACATCTTCAGGAATAGGAAGTATTCATGCTTTGAAGCTGAAATAAAAGCATCTTTAATAAAATTTTGTAATGGTGACCCTCTTCTTGAAGAGAAAAAAAGAAAAGGAAGTCTTGACTAGTCTATGCAGGCAAGAGCTGCTGCACAATTTAGCTACCAGTGTTAGAAAATCGTGCTTAGGGCTTAGAAATAATGAGCTCCTAATGTGTTTTTCTAATCAAAGTATCAGCATGAAATTCACTGTATTTGGAGACTGTCCTATTACCAAGACAGCAGTGTATCAAAAGTTCACTGTGGATATTATTTTTCGTGTCTCATCTTTGAGTAAGATTGGCCTTTACCCCTCCCTTTTGACAGTTTCAAGTAAAAAGCAGTAGAAACAAGACAAAAGCAGTGCTTATCGTATCTGTTCCAGCTTCCTTGGACCAACAGACATCCCCGTCAGTCTCAGTTCCCTTTCCATGCAGCACTGTTTTGAACAAAGGTTTGGTACTTTGCAAAAGTTTTTCCCCCAAGATTTAGGTGCGTCATAAATCAAACAGACAAGTCACATGATGGGACTTCTTTCCCTGTTTAGTCTGTTGGACACAGACAGGCATGTACCGTAGGTTCCTCAAGAGCTTATTTTCTAGCAAAAGCATAGCATTGTGCAGTTCACATACAACAGCAGGCTTTTTGTGGCTTTTGCCCAGGCAGTATTTTCCTGTCAGAAAAACAGAGACATATTTCCACTACTGAATACACATAATTGCAGCAGCCATGTACCTAGCGGTGCTTTTGAGGACTAATTTTTTTCTGTTTCTCCCTTTGCCTTATGGTAGCAACATCCTTCATTCTTGAGAGATTGGTCTCCTGTGCTACATTTTGTTTAAAAATTATACATATGTGGAATTAGTGACATGCATGCTTATGTTTCTAGGAATATGGAAAAGAGAAGGAGATTAGGTTTGTTCTATTTTCTTTGTTAAACCAGTCAAAGGAATCCAGGTTGTCTTCGCTTCATTTTTGCCTGGTTTTGATTATCCAAAATTTCATGAGATTTCTCTGAATACTTTTTCCAAGAATATCTCCAAAGAGCTATCCAGGCAATTGTTACTTGATCATTTTTCTTAGCCTTGTCTATATAAATGTGAACCTCATATTTATATAGACAGACAAATGCAGAGATGGCCAAACCTCTGACATATGATACAGGAGCAGTACAATACACTCTACTTTAAAGATGTAGAGTGTTGCTGGAAGTTCTGTAAACCCTGCCTTAGTTATTTAACAAAATCTGCACCAAAGCATGTATAAGCACTGAGAAATCAAGCAATAACGTGGTTACGCTGATTTGCTTCACAGCATGTGTGTTCCTTAAACAGCAATTTGATCGGTGGAGGTTGTGTGGAGGCTAAATCACACGTGCTGCAGAAAGTGCACTTCAGACAGGGACCCCATAAAAGCTGTCATGTTGAGAGGGAGTTGTGAAAGGTTCCATTAAAATAACTCTGAAATTATGTGTTTTACTCGACTTGAATTTCACACCACTAAACTGTTGCCCAGATTCGGCTCCCAAACCAACCCATCCTTGAAAAAAATGGAACTAGTGACATGAGGAAACGCTGTCCTGTAGTCATTAGCTTACAGGACAGAAGGAGAAGAATGTTGTGTAGATTAGTTTTAATAGACAGAGGTGAAGGAAATGGAGAGAATTTTAATGCCCTACTATAGTCCTCCAACCTGCTCTAGACCAGAGCACGTGTAAATGTAGGAGTTAAAGGGGAGTTAAACAACCTCCATGAGTACCACAATGGTATGTTCAGGTCTGCCAACTTTACTGCCAAGAATTCTTTATGAACAGCAGGGAAAGACTAATCCTCTGGATTGCGTTCATAGGAAGGTTATAAATAGTAAGTGTTGCATTTTGGGGCATCGACTCATTTAAAACTGGAATATAAAAATGTGAACCTATATACACTCCACATTTGCAGTTAATTCCAGCCGTTTCTCTTGAAGCTGCCCAACTTACAGTATGTTTTGTGTGAGCCCTCTGATAACTTTGACAACATGCTTCCCCTTCACCAGAGAAAACCTGTGAGAAAGAATAGTGAGACCTGGACAGGCTGGAGAGATGGGCCAAGAGAAACCTAATGAAATTTAACAAGGGCAAGTGTAGGGTGCTGCACCTGGGGAGAAATAACCCCCTGCACCAGGACAGGTTGGGGGCTGACCTGCTGGAGAGCAGCTCTGAGGAGAAAGATCTGGGAGTTCTTGTGGACAACAGGATGACCATGAGACAGTAATGGGCTCTTGTGGCCAAGAAGGCCAATGGCATCCTGGGGTGCATCAAGAAGAGCGTGGACAGCAGGTCGAGGGAGGTCATCCTGCCCCTCTGCTCTGCCCTGGTGAGGCCCCATCTGGAGCACTGTGTCCAGTTCTGGATTCCCCAGTTCAAGAAGGACAGAGAACTGCTGGAGAGGGTACAGCAGAGGGCTACAAAGATGATTAAGGGCCTGGAGCATTTCTCCTATGAGGAAAGGCTGAGGAACTTGGGTCTTTTTAGTCTTGAGAAGAGAAGACTTAGGGGGGGATCTGATCAATGCTTACGAATAATTAAAGGGAGGGTGTCAGGAGGCTGGTCAGGCTGGTCTTTTCTCAGTGGTGCCCAGTGACACGACAAGAGGAAATGGGCCCAAACTTGAGTATAAGAAGTTCCACCTAAACATGAGGAGGAACTTCTTTACTGTGAGAGTGGTAGAACCCTGGAAAAGGCTGCCCAGAGAGCTGGTGGAGTCTCCTTCTCTGGAGACATCAAAACCCTCCTGGACAAGTTCCTGTGCAACGTGCTCTGGTTAGTCCCGCTCTGGTGGGGGGGTTGGACTAGATGATCTCCAGAGGTCCCTTCCAACCCTATATGATTCTACGATTCTATGATTCTATGAATAACAGATAAAAGTGGAACCAACCCCCACGTCTTCAAAATGCCAGTACTGACGTACTCTCATTGCACCAGTCACTGTTCTGGCTCCTCATTTTCTTTGAAGAAGAGGGAAGAAACAAGGGAAACATCTCTCAGATTAGTATCTCAGGAGCATTTAATTTCATGGGGCACCAGCCTACTTTAAGGCCACCCCAAATTAACCCATTTTGGAAAGGCACAATCTAAGCTGGAGTAGGCAAAAAGTTTTCAGATAGAATCAATGCAGAAAAGGTTTATGTTCCATCCCTGTAAAATATATTAATATAGATTCAAATTTTATGCTAGTGACCCCTTGCTTTATCACACTGTCACGGTAAGAGGTTCATTGCACTGCTGCCTTCTGACAATGGAGAGAAAATAAGTTGAACTTTTTTTTTTTTAATGAAAAGGATTTACAATAAGAAAAACTAATGTGAAAAGACTGTAACTTCCTATTAAAAAAAAATCACTTAGCTGTGATGCTAAGATTAAAAACAAGTTGTTTTACCCTTATACACAGTACTTGCAATCTGCAGCTGTTCACAAAAGACCAGAAGACTTAATGTATAAGCAAGGAAGGTTGTTGGCTTTGTTCCCTTCTTTACTTACAAAGGACATGTGTACTTCACCTGTTCCACTATTACATCAAGGTGATCTCCTTGTGTCAAGATTTTCTTTTTCTCCTTTTGGTATTTGGGAGGGAGAGGGAGAGGAAAAAATAATATTTTTCTTTTACTTTGAGAAGAATCTTCAATGCTTCATCTTTAAAGTGCTTTCCTAAGACTCAGAGTGCTAAGTATCCTGCATTTTACAGATGGGGAAGGAACTAGATGAAAAATAAGTGCTTTACATTCAGATCTTGCACTGATGGATGATTTTACAGTTGCTCTTTCTTTTCCAGTAGCTGGCACATGTCACCTCTACACAGCTCAGTTTCTCAGGATCTAGGAAGCAAATGAGTTACAAGCTGCAATAATATTTCAATATTTGGCCAGCTTCTGACATAATGTTAGCTTCCTGACCTTTCATACAAGGGTGGCAAGTTGATTTTACCATCTACAGCTTGAGATTTTTTGGCCACCATTACTTTACAGTGGGTCTGGGATCAAGACTAGACTATGAAACTGTGGTTTCCTCTTCTTATTGTAAAATCTTCTATTTTCCCCCCTACATTTTGATCTTGTTTTTTGCTTCCTCACTTCTCACACCCCTTTTAAGGCACATTGCTTCCAACAATGTCTTTAACATTATGCCTTTTTCTGTTTAATTTTATGCCATTACTTAAGTCTGGCTCTCTTGGTGATTACAGCATTATAAGACCTACAGTGGACCATGTAGCCCATTCTGCACTTTGGAGAAGCTCCACTTACTAAAAAGCTAAAAGTTATCAGATTTCCAAAGCCCACAGCAGTAACACTGCAAGAGCCTCCAGAACTACAGAGGGAGCTAAATGTAGTTTCATGCTGACATGTTATAATGATATATCATGGTAGTATGAAGGAGAATGGTGATTCTGATTTGTGTAGATTATAGTGTGATCACTAAAGACTCCCAACCTTGGTCTTAAATCAAAGTCACCTTGAGCCTCTGGTAATTTTCTGGCAAAGAAACTACCCTAAGTGCCTTGGTTTAGAGCGGAAAAATGGCCATACCAATGAGTTATACTGGATCTTCTGGGGGAAAAAAATGGTTAAGGTAAATAGTTACATTGTTTTAACTAGTACTTTATAGTCTTCAATTTTACTTTTTGTTCTTTCAAATTTTTAATTCCCCAGAAAAAAAAGGTTTCAATTATGCTTGCTTAAAAAGATTATGTGTTACATGCTTTTGTAGGTTGTTTTGTTCGGTTTTATAAAATTGTCCATTTACCTTTCACTCCTGTGTTTCCTATGAGGCAGTTATACTCTTTCTTCTAGTTAGTACAACTGGGCAGAATATCATCTATCCTATAAAGGATATTTGCATGTTTTGCAACAGGACAAATAGGCAGTGCATTTTTCTTTGCAGAAATTAATATTCTTCACTGTAAACAATATAATCCATCATGTTTGGTCTTTGTGGTGGAGTGAATATCCTAATAGTTAGCATGAAAGCTTACTAAAAGCACAGTGACCATCTGCACCTCTCTGTTGGGCTTTAAAGGCCAGTTCTCCCTTCTAAAGATTTATAATACAAAGGGCAATTCACTAATTAGTAGTGTAAATTAGTGTTGCCATGAGGTTAAAAAAAAAACTAACAGCCCCTGCAGTATTTCAATTAATGTTATTTTTAATTGCTTGTATTAGCATTTGAGAACAAGATTGATTAGCTTTTGACTGTCAAAGAAACAGAACTTGAAGCTCTTAAATACTGAAATGGAAGTTGTTAATTATACTTAAAAATCCATAGATAATATACAAGGAAATCTGGAAGGTCATCTGATTACCAAAGAGGGTATGTTTCATTTCTGTTCTGTTTAAATAAAAATTAAAAATGTTTGCATAGAGCCACATGTATTTCTCATGCTTTCTCCTAATTGATCACGCAAATTAAGATCTCCAAAATCACTCTAAAAACAAAACAGCTTTAATAGTGCATCTGTTTATAGAAAGTAATTTTAGAAGTTGTTTAACTTTAAAGTGATTAGTTAATTCTCAATTTGTGATTAAAGTGCCAGTACCTGAACTTTCTCCTAAAGCTGTCATGAGTTTTCCTCTGTAGACCCCAATTCAACAAATATCAGCTCTTTGGTAGGATTCAAAGGCTATCATCTCCAAGGCAGGACTTGTGCTCCTTCCTCCCCAGGTTCAGACTCTGGATTCATGACCTTCTTCAACTTGAAAGGATTTAATTACATCACCCATCTCACAGGGATATATGTTAATAGCCAGACACTAAGGAGAGGGGATGGAGGAAAAGTTTTTTTCTTCTGACCAGGTCACTGAAGCTGTGCTGCTTTGCAACAAAACATGAGAGATCCGCTTAACATAACTATTTAGCCTTATTTAGTTCTGTAGCTCCTAAGTCCTGACTGGATTTGGGAAGAAAAGAGATATCTTGTCAAAGTACATAATTTTTGGCCATAGCCCTTAAGCGCTTGCTCAGGTCCTTTGTCATTAATGAGACAGAATCTCAGTTGATGTACAAAGTTAGACCTCTGTGTGCATTTGATGAAGATCTGATTTCTTAACGACTCTTGGATGTGTGCCTACCTGCTTTGCTGAACTGGACCCTCCAGCCCAGTTCACAAGTGGAGTGGAGCCTGTAGTTCCACATCTGTTCTTTCAGCAGCTGGGCTGGTCTAAGCAGGTGTCCTGTCCTCAGCGCCTCATCTCCACCACTCAATTGACTCCTCGGGCACATACTTTGATGAATAGGATTGTGGAACTGACATGGCTAAGAAACCTTTTTTTTTCCCCTAGCCCAAATATTTTTCAGACCGATTATCTGTGGTAAGGATTGTAATCATCAAACTATGGATACAGCAGGCCTGCCACTTCAGCTTCTGCTCTTAGAGGCGGGGGAACTTGATAGTCTGACCTGACTTGATAGTCCGTTCAGGCTCTGAGAAAAGTTTGCTGTGAGAACATCTAGATGTAGATTCTTGTTGGCCTTAAGCATAGGACAGGTACCAAAGAGAAGTGGTGCACACTGGGCTATACAAGAAAGTACAGCTGTCAAGAGTAACTTCAATGACTACCAAAAATTGTGGCACTTCGGAAACTCATCTCTATAGCTTAGGTAGCAGCAAACTTGAAGCCTGGCTGGTACTTGAGATCTTTCTATATGTCCCATTTTTTATATATCTTCAATATAACACATGGAGGACCGGACTCCTACCACTACAGAAGCAAAGAGTACGGGTATTACCTTGGTAGGAAAGACCACAGTACTTTGGTACTTCCTGTTACCAACCCCACTCTTTATCTCATACACTCATAGAAAAAAAAAAAATACTGCAGATTATAAGTAATCATATACCAGTTATTTTACAATAATTGTAATATGAGGGAAGTGCTGCCTGGCTTCTTGCTGCTTTACATCTTCTAACTAGGTAATAGTCAAAAGTGAGGGACACAGAAGAAAGGGAGATTAAGATAAATGAAAACAAAATCTAAAAATGAGATGACATAAATAAATATCAAATCTGACATTTTTCACTGTTAAGAGAGCAAAACAAAACCACATTTTAAGGTGAAAACAAAAAAACTAATAATTTTCATTTTAGAAGATTATTTTTCAGCTGAAAAAGCTTTCATAAAAAAAAATTTCAGCTACATGTGTCAAAATAGTATGTCAACTCATCAGAGGACCAGGATTTTTTTAGAGGCAATTAGAAGGTATATTTTAGAGCTAATTTGACTATCTAATGAGAATATCGCAAATGAAGTGATTCAAGATAGCTCAAGTACTAGTGATCAGAGTTTGTCAAGGTCAAAAGTTTCAGTTATTAATATTTATATATATATAAATGGGCAAATAGTTTATTCACAACTAATACTTTAAAAAAATCTGCGATATAGTGACCAACAAGGAATTAACATAACATTCTCTTCTAACATGCTGTTGGATTCCTAACTATATACACATGTCAGATAGAACACTATATTTAATTCCTGTAGAAACAGATAATAAATCAAACTAAATAGAATTAATAGTGCCTAATTACTAGTTATATACTTCACCTGGAGTATCGTATTCAGTAGTGATCACCGTACTTTAGGATATAATTGCCCTTCGTGGCTTATAATAGAAAGCCTGAAGTACAATAAACTTCAGAGAAAAATGTTAAAAAGAGAGAGAATAAAAACAGCACTTTATTTTTAATATTTGAATAAAAATCTTGAGGTTCAAGGAAATCATCATACATAGCATTTTTAGTAAGCCATAAGACAATGAATTGAGTGAGTGGTGCAAACACATATTGCTGATCTATGAAAAGCAAAAGTAGCCTTAAAATGTTTTAGTATCTTTTTTTCCTTCAGCACTATGACTTTCTGGGAATATGGTACTAAGTCTGCTAGAAGAATTAGCTTCTTCTTTTAAAAAAATACTTCACTCTATGGCATCTTTAACTTGACTTATTTGTGTTGTATCAGTGTAGTGACACTATTGTTGTCTGAAAAGGAAGAAATATAAAAGCTTTCCTTCCATATAAAACTGCTCTAGGTGTACACAATCTGTTTCTTCTTAACCTGTCATATAAATCAGCTTGGAACAATCTAATGTTGAGGAATTCTACAGTCTTACAAATGGACATTGCCAAATGCTGGATAATTGGTACAATGTACATTAAGTTTTAAAATAGAGATGATGACATCATACTCCTGAAGAATTTCCAGAAGGTGCATGCTACTTAGTTTTAAATAATTTTTCTCAAAGAGTGCCTCTTGGGGGTTTGATTATTTCCTAATTTGGTTTGGTTATTTTCTAATTAATTGTCAGTATGGAGTGTCAGTTAATGTCTGTGTCTTATTTTATCTATTTGTTAGAGGGAAAATGTCTACCTACTTATATGTGTAATCAAGATCTATTTCTCTATGGCCTTCACTTAATACATAAGTACCAACATATTGTTTTACAAGTGGACAAAATAAGAGAGAGGACATTAGTTATAATGCTAAACATTTTTCTGCTTTCTCTTCATTAAAATTAAGGACATAACAATACTTCCTCAGGCTAGACTTAGAGATTAATTCCTAAAGGGTTTTCTAAAAGCATTGCTATGTTAGGGAAAGATGGTTCAGCAATTAAGGATGTGATTAGCTCTCTAATTACTGAAATTTTGATATGTATTCAGACTTAAATTTTGCAGACATCTACTTCTTTTCGGCTAGTAAGAGGTGATCTTCTCTTTGTTGGCTGTCCCACTAAATGCAATGATCTGTCCCACTAAATGCAATGATCCCAGTATGGCTACGTGGTTGGGGTTTTTTTCCATTTCAGAAAGAATGACAACCAGGCAAAGCAAGAGAGGAAGCTTAACTCATTCTCTGTGAAACTGCGGAAGGTGCCAGAGAAAGAGGCCACTCTTACTACTTTTACAACAGAAGCAGAAGTCAGACCTTTCCTGTAGGAGAGGAATTTTGCTGATGTTTTTACCCTACCAGTGCTTGAACAGCATGACATTTCTCTGCTGAGAAGCCGTTAACTTCCAGATCGTGCCTTGCCATCTGGGAGAATGCTGTTCTGAAGAATGACCATCTCACAAGTTCTGCTGTAGACATAGAGAGAGTCAGGCGTGAGGAAGATCTCTGCTGAATATTACCTCTAGCAGAGCTAGGAGCTCACAGCTCATTCTAGGAATCCGGCCTCAGGTCTTTTCACACAGCAGTTTTACATGGCTTTGTATATTAAGGTAGTGTCAGACAGACCTGAAAACATTTTTTTTACCACTACACCAGCAATAAATGGGTCTGTGATGGGAACTCTATATTATATTCCCAGTTTATTGTAAGTGTATTTTTACAATATACAGTCCTTATTACTCTAATGGAATGTGAATTGATTTGCTTGCACTATAGAAATAATGAGAGCACGGCTCTGAGAATGACATCTTTCTTGCAATTTCATTTTTTACAATACAATAGGTTACTGAAACACTGAAATCATATAAGTTTTGATGAACCATGCTTCTATAATCCTTCCTAATGTCAATCTTTACATTATTGTCCATAAATTTCATTTAGCCCTGTTAGGACTACCTTTATTGAAAGACAAAGATGCACTTATCTGAAGACACTCAAAGCCTGCACACACCAAGATATCATGCTCAGCAAAAGACTAATTCATTTTTAAACCTTTTCACACAAGAAGTTTGCTACATTATCTTGCTGTGTGAGACCTGGCTGGAGGTACTGGTTTCTTCTGTACAAGTAATTTCTGTAGTACCAGAAACATGCTCTATGCCCTGTAGGGATGAGGCGTGATAAGTTCAATGAGAGCCTATACATGAACCATTCTTCCAGAAACAGCATGATTCTGTTAGAAAGGATACCTCATGGAGGGGAAAAGATGGTTAGACCCAATGCTCACATTAAAATAGCATGGCCACTGGAAGAAATATCTATATAGAAGATTTTATGGCAAGAATGCATGACAATAGCCTTATACAAAAAGTACAGGAATCTTTTACTGAAGTTCACAGACCTATTGGCAGCAAATCCTGGTTTGGATACTAATTTGATACATTAGGAAACTATTCCAAAGCGCACTTTTGTTCTCGTCATGAAAATACGGAGAATAAGGTCTACATATCACTGCTGTGGCAAGTTGACATCCAACAAGATTTATGCTATTTGAAA
The DNA here is from genome assembly GCA_004320125.1 of Scolopax mira. Lineage (NCBI taxonomy): Eukaryota > Metazoa > Chordata > Aves > Charadriiformes > Scolopacidae > Scolopax > Scolopax mira. The sequence goes on from BJBW01009787.1 coordinate 16,436, forward strand.
ACCCTATTCTTGCTAAATGCATTGCATATGTAAGTTCAGTGTAATTTACTTGGAACTTCACTGCTACAAATAACGTTAATATCTCTGGTTTGATATGACATGAAATTTATTTAATCTGGTACCTCATTTTGAAATATATTCATTAAAAGTGTTGAATGGAGGAAAAATCTGTCAGCGCAAATGGTGTTCATTTTCAATGTGACAGTATTCACAAGTCCCAAGAAATAGAACAGTTGAATAGATAATGTCACATATCATAGCATTATTCGGATGGTGTGATCTTCTTATTGATTGGACAGCAGTCGCAAATTTAAAGCTTATGCTACATTTCACTAATACCATGACAATGAAGAACATGAGCAATGGTCTGTCAAATGTGTGAAAAATGTGCCATGCAAGTAAATAAAGATACAGTTCGTAATTCCCTGAAAGGAAGAGGAGGATAACATTTGTTCTGGAATTAAGCAATAATGAAACAGAGGCTCTGCTTTGTGCTTTATACATAAAATGGGGTTATAATGGAAGAGCAATTCTTTCATTACTGATATTATGCAATAGCTGAAATGGTTAGCTTCCCTATGGTGTAAAAAGGCTACTTCTCAAGCAGACAGAGACAACTCTATTGAAACTGCAGTTTGTAATCTCTGTGCCATTATCAGCCTTTAAGACAGCAGGCATTCTATCCTGTTTTTATTGTTGTAAATAATACTGAAAGCTTTTTTAATAGAGTTCTTTCCTAGTGAAAAAATAAAATCGAACTTGGTTCATGTGAGCCATTCATTGCAGCTTGAATCCAAAGGGCCAAACTAAAAATTTGACTAGAATTCTTCAACCATCTTTCACCAAATTGTCTGGGGAGTCCCAAGATGTGGAAAAAATTAAATGAGTGATAGCTCCTCTCATAGCGTTATTTGGATGATGTGAATAGTGATGAATCAAGCAACGTAACTAGAATCTGTTGCATGTATTTGTATCCCATCCCTCCCACTACAAGGGGCAGACAAGGGAGTAATTCAGATCTATGAATACACGTGCTCAGTGGCGATTAGAAAGGCACAGATCTTTCACAGATCCTGTATCATTTTTGCCTGCCCCATGGAGAAGACTGGAACGCCTTAGATCGTCTCCATGGCACTGTGTTAAGGCTGCTGAATTTCTCTGGGAGTCTCTCTGGGCTTCATTGTGTGTTTGAACAGTAAGGAGAAAGCAGAAATGGAGAAAGCAAAAAACCTGACTTTCAACGAGGGAGCCAGGGACTTAGTGCTTGGAAAAGGAGACAGAGCTGAAGGGGTTTCTCTTGGGTTCCCAAGAGCAGAGAAAGAGGTATGTCTTTGCCCACCTCACGGTGTATTTTAAGAACATTTTCACAGTCACCATTTACCCTCTGGAGGGCACTCTGGAACAAAATTAGAGCAAACCAACTGGTAAATTTCAGGAAGGGGATAGAGAGTTGCCTTTAAGTGTGCCTTTGGTTTAGGTTGTGTAACCACACGTTTACTGCAAGTTGCAGCTAATTTGGCTGTCCCTTTATATTTCTTCGTCCTTGCAGAGATACTGCTTGAACAGCACTGGCTGTATGGAATAACCTGGTGATAAAGAAGAACTTCAAAAGAAATTTGATGTTGCCTTCCACAAAACCAAATATTTACAGCCTATAGGCTGGCTGTGAAGACAGCGTATACGAGTAGTGAACTCTCAGAAGACACCAGCACACTCAGGTAGGTAGAGGATTAATTATTCTTCTAGTCTAGTGCCTTATCCACTAGCCTGGATCTGCATTGTTTGGGACATAGATTTTCTTTATTTTCACTTGTTGAATTATTTGCTGTACTGATTTTTTAGAAGCGGACAGAAATATCTGTAGGCATCTTCTGAAAGCAGGACTGGGCACAAGACACACCTGCTGCTTTTCCAGGCATTCTGGGTGTGACTTCCATCGTTGGTGCAGCATCCTCATTGGAGATGGCAGGGCAAAGGAAAAATGTCATGGTTGTCTATGTTAGGTTTTCTTCTGAATATTGCTACTTTTGAATTTTTACTTCTTGGGACAGTTCAGCTGAAAATCATCACCTGCCATGCAGGTTTGTGTTTCTTTTTGGCATGCTGCTAGGCTCTTGCCCACATTTTTCCTGATTGTTATACACTTAGGAAAGGTGGGAGGGGAGGTGCCAAAGGGGATTGATTTCTTCCAAAGGTCAGCTCAGGGAAACAGTAGGCCTCCAGGCCTGATCCCAGTCACTCTGACAAATGTCAGGTATAGCTCTAGACCTTTTCAGCCTGGCAGGCTGCATACCCTTGTTTCAGCCCCAGGGGAAGCCATGTCCTGGAACATTTCCCATTTCTTATTGTCCTGTTCACAAACAACATGTCCTGTGAATGCCTTATCTGCATCAAAGTACCGTGCAATAAAGTCAAGCACTCCTGGCCTTACTTGCAATGAATCTCTAGCTCATGGGAAGCACTAGATTCCCATAAACGATGAATTTGTATCATCAAAGTGCATTTATCCACTCATTCTTGGCATGCACAGAATTCACAGAATCATGGAATGATTGAGGTTGGAAGGGACTTCCGGAGGTCATCTGATCTAACTCTCCCTCAGGAAGGGACACCTGGAGCCAGCCACCTAGGACCATGTCCAGACAGCCTTTGAATATTGCTGAAGATGGAGACTCCCCAATCTCCCTAAGAAACCTGTGCCAATGCTCCATCACCCTCACAGCAAAAAGTTTTTTCTTATATTTAAATGGAATTTCCTGAATTGGACTTTGTGCCTGTTGCCTCTGGTCCTGCACCACTGAAAAGAGCCTGGCTCCGTCCTCTTTGCAGTCTCAGCTATTGATGTACACTGGTGAGATCTTGACCCCTCAGACCTTCTCTTCTCCACAGAATCACAGAATCACCTAGGTTGGAATGGACCTTTTAAGATCATCTAGTGCAACCAATGGAAAAAAAAAAAAAAAAAAAAAAGCCCACCAGACAATATAAAAAACAAACAAAAAACACCCAAAACCAAACCACAAATGAACAAAAAAACCCCACACAAACCCCCACCACACCCAAAACAACACCAATCCACTACTAATCCATATCCCTGAGCACCATGTCAACTTGTCTTTTGAACACCTCCAGGGATGGTGCCTCAACCACCTCCCTGGGCAGCCCATTCCAATGCCTGACAACCCTTTCAGTAAAGAAATATCTCCTAATATCTAACCTGAACCTCCCCTGGTGCAACTTGTAGCCATTAAGAACATCCAGGAAGAACAGTCCAGCTCTCTTAGCCTCTCCTCAGGGCAGAGGTGCTCCAATCCCTTTGTCATCGATGTCTTCACTGGACTGTCTCTAGTATGTCCATGTGTTCGCTGTACTGAGGAGAGAGCAGTGTCCAGTGCTCAGTCCTCACCTACCAGGTCAAATACAGGAGTTATGGGGAATGAAGTGCTCTTGAACAAACTTCTGTTAATGCCAGACCATCTCTCTGCCCACAACATGAAGTTGCTTAAAATAGAGAGGAGGTTTGAGGGTGGATTTTGAGTGAGCTAGGTTGCCCTGGAAGAACAAATGTGGTCTATGGACCCCAACTACAGTGATCAACAATACACAGTTAACAGATAAGCAGGATGTAGCTTAATCAGAAACAGTCGTTTATTCTCCCTTAAACCTTTAATACTGTATCTCAGTCATCCCAGCACAAGAAATAAGGCTGCAAAAAAAGTTTTTTGTATATATAATTTTAGGGACTGTGCTTCCTTCTAGAATGACAAACTGCTGCGCAAGGAAAACAGATTAAATTATACGACATAAATTTGTGGTTTACAGAAAACCAAAATAAGCAATTTGAGTCAATTAGGTATGTGCTACAAGTCATTCTATTCTGTGTTTTACAAGTGAAATTTTCAGTCTCCTGACACAGCCTATATATTCTGCTACAACCGCTCAAATCAGTTATGACTTCCTTTTCCAAAAGAGCAAAATAAGCATCCCTCAGTCCCCGGCAGCAGCCCGGTGTTTCTGCTGCTTTCTGCCACCCAGTGTGATCCATCCTTCACACAAGCTGTGCCCCGGCGATGCTGAGCTGTAGCTTCACGAGAAGCAACGAAAAAAATCTCCAGGAGAAGACTCCAAACCTCAGCAAAACCATTCAGCTGTGTGCGCCCTGGAGTCACAGCCGTGGAACATGTCAGGAGAGCAGCAAAACATTGCAGTACCTCTATGGGATATCAAGGGATCCTTTCTCTCGCCACGACCATGCACAGGCCCCTATCACTTTTGGATGATGGCAGAAAATCGTTGGTGCTAAAGTCCCTACTGTCCAGCAATGACAAAGAAAACGTCGCCCTGTATCAATTCTCTCGTAGCAATTGTCACTGAGGGCTGACAACATGCAAAGTGCACTGCCATTCCAATTATTAAAAGGTCTTTTAGGCCAACCTGGTTTTCCCAAAGGTAATTGATATCAATTTATTTATCTAGTTTTTCCTAATTAGTGGAAGAAGGAAAAAAACGGCTTAGAAAAATGCATTGGCATTTCATAGTGTTTTCAGGGGAAAAAAAATCCCCGGCAAAGTAGACGAAATATGCTTTTGCAGGAGAATGTGGTAAGTCATTCTCTATTGATTTTAAATCTTCCTGTGAGGAAAGTTTTGCGGTGTTTAAAATGAGATTGAAAAGTGAATGCATTGGATTTTTTTTATCTGTATTATCAAAGTCTGGGGTTGGTTTTGATTCAGTCTATTTTTTTTTTCCTGATGAAATGTTTCATGTTGCAATGTAATAGAATTAATAAGATCTGATACACTGACTTTTAATGAAATTTCATTTTTCAAAAATAGGCACATAAAAATGTCTCCATAATAAACTTAATTAGAGAAAATAGAAGATTGTATTATTTCATCATTAATACAAAGAGATGGATAATTAGGAGGATGCGATATGCATATTGAGTGAAATCAACCCTCCTGCAGGAGGCTGGAGTACACAGGCCCTTTGTGGGAAGTATTTTAAGCCATGGATGGGACTCCAAGCCCCATCACTAGCAGGCTGGCTAGGCAGATGATAGTACTCGATATTCTTCAAAATTATTTTTCGAACTCAATGTCCTACTGCCTCTCTCCCGTGCTTTTTTCTTTTTTTGAAAAGTTTTGGTGATCTGGTGTGGTTTCTCTGTAGCCTAAATAGCTTTGTATTAGACATTTTGTTCCAGTTCTTCATGAAAAAAAAGCCCAAAATGTGCTGCGTTTTTCCATACTCGTTCAGTCTCCCTCCCTGCTCCTTAGCCTTTTGCTAAAGCTCTGCTTTCTTGGTTTCAGTAATTTCTCTGACATTTTTCTTCATTTTCTTCTATACTAGTATATCTTCATGTGCCTCAACAATGTTATTGTCAAGGTCTTATTTCATTATAGAACTCCTGCTTACATCAGTTGATACACTGCACATGTCAATATTTTTATTAACCAGATTTTACCGGGGAAAGAGCAGAAATCCTCTGTTTAGCCTGAAACCACTTTATTTGTGAATGTAGTATAAACTGTGCTATTCAAAATACTGCGTTGATGACTGAACCAGTTTCAGTTTTGCTGGAGCACGGAGCGAATTAATTTTCTGATGCAATCAGAATGAGAGGTAGTTTTTCAGCTGTTGGGGGTGAAATTCCCTCCTGTTCACAGGGTCTGTACAAGGACCTCATTTCAGTTTAGCTGATGCATGAGACCTTGTATGGATACTCTACACTGACGGAAATTTATAGAGCTGATTTGTTCAGTCTATTATATTACTACTGTTCTGAATAGGCTAAAGCTCTCATTGGTGGGATTTCCCCCTGTAATTCCATTCTTTTTACCCTGTTACCAATTTTATGATGGATATTAAATTAGTCCTGTCAAGGATAGAAGCTTCCCGACCTGTCCTAAAATATTGCTAACTTGTTTAAAAAAGTACAGACAATATATTTTAAAATTAATGTTCTAAATGATGCTTATATTGAAAATTAAGATTCTCAGTGACCAACATTTGTAAGAAACTGTATAATAATAAAGTAGTGTACCAAAATTTAGAGGAAAAGTAGCTAGTAAAACATTTGTATTTTAAGCCTATAAACAACAATGATATTTTGAGAAGTATTACTCACTGTTCTTCCAATTACGGAGTTCAAGGTGACTTCTAAAATCACTTGAAATCAGTTTTTTCTGATGGATGTGGCACGCTTTGGTTTTCCACTGTGAAATGTATGTCATGTAGTGGGATTTTTGTGTGTGTGTTTGGGATAGGATGTTTTGGTTTTAAACAATAGTTTCTATTCCAGGCAGCTGCAATAAAGCAGCATGCTGTACCCCCTTCTTACAAAACCTGGACTGAGAACTGTTGTCCATGGAAGCAGAGGAACCAGAGCTAACTTTAAATGTCACTGAAGCATACTCTTGACTACGTATTCCCAGAGTTAGAATTTTAAAAATGAGCCTCTCAGGTTTGGTCCTGCCGTTCATGTGTTCTGTAGTGTCCATGCCCTTGTTCCCCGAACCATCTGTAGCTCTGCAGCTCCACCAGTTGAACTGCAGCCTTCCATTGGCTGTGGCAAAAGCATATCAGTGTTTTAAGAGAAAATTAGTATTTCCCCATCTAAAATTTTGACACTGTGAAAAGAACATTTTTCCAGCTGAAGATTACTGCTGCTAGTTGTTCCTTACCCTGTCTAAAAAATGATTTATTTTGTCATTGTTCCTCATCAGCTACTTCATGACAGTGGGTCTGGCATCCAAGTCCAAGCAAAGACTGGTCATACCTGACCAGCAGTCCCGATGATTAAATGTGTGTAAAGAAACTTCTGCTGTGAAGGTGTCTGCCCGTTAGTCTGTGGGTTCATTTCATGCCAGCCTGACCTTGCTGTATTTGGTGCTGCTGGGTGTTCCCATCACCTCCATGTCCTTCACAATCTGCAGAAATGAACCACTAATCCTGCTTCTCATCCTGCCTCTCAAATATGTCCCTCATACACCCCCAGAAGCCTAATTCCTGTAATAGGTTTTGCCACAGGGAGTCACAGGTGGAGGGAAGCTCTGAGCTTTCTGACTACCTGCTTGGGGCTTCCAAATGTCTCCCTCCCTAAATGACATCCCCTCTTGAAGATGTCCCTCTTTCCATGGCTGCTGTGTAGGGTAAACCAGGCATCTTGCTCCAGGCTCCAAATGCTACTGCAGAAGTCAGATATCTAAAAGCAGGCGTCCTGACAAGAATTCAGACCTCCCAAATGTAGGCACTTTAATTATCAGCTAGGTCTTCATTCAGTGGCCTCCTACAGGAGAAGGAGAGTCAGATGTGAAATGGCTCCTGAACCGCAACATCTAACCTGCTTTAACCGCTCGCCAGGAAAGAGCCCCAGCCACTGTGGGTCAGCTGCCCAAGTTAGGACCTCTGCAGTTGTAACAGGACCCTCTTCTTAATTTCAAAACATGCCAGTCATTTCTTAACTGTGGTCTCTTGTTCCTCCATTGATGTGGTGCTTGGTTTCCACCTCAACATTAATAGTGCCCTCCAGACTGCATCCACCCCAAGACTGAAACAAAAAATGGGGAGGGCTAAATAATGCTTTGGAAGTGTCCCCAGATCTCTCCTTTAACCCCAGAAGGGCTCTAGCTGGATAGTTTTGATTATGTTTCTGATTTTAGATTATGAGATTTAGATGAGTCTCCCACTATGAGAAGACAATATTTTCTCTCCCCATGTGTGGTAGTTTTCTTCACAGCTTCTGGAGTCCGTCTCATATGATTTCCCACTCTGAACATAGTCTAATTCCCCATCTTTTTAGAGACTTGTTTATAGCTCCCTTGCATCCGAAGTGGAACAAGTGGGTCCCAACAGCTATTAACAACTGATTTTATGCAAATTTTGGAGTCTTAGGGAAATGCTGGGGAAATGGAGGCTACCACTGCAGGCCAAGATGCCCCAACTGTTCTTCAGCATTTAGAAGCACCAGTCTGCCCTACTTGGCTACAATGCATAATTCAATTAGCATTATCCCTTAAATGCCAATCGGCTGTTATCCAAACTTATTCCCTGTTTACTCCCGTGATCCCTTTTATAGATGCATTTCCTATTGCCATCAGTCTCTATCTTTTCATGTCATTTTACTTCACTGCTAGAAGCCATATAATTCTTATCAGCTCCCATAGTACATCATCCAATCCTTCTTTACTTTATATTGTATGTTGCTATCAATATTCCATTCTTATATATTTTTTAATCTCAGACAAGAATATTGTATCATCTTTACTTTGCTCTGATAAAAGAAATATAATATTTTGGTATGGAAACTACTCTGTAATCCACATGAATATACAAGAGATTTGTTTTCTGTATTGAAAAGAGGTATTTTTAACAGTATCTTTAAATCAGAGAAGACATTACATTTTTTTAACATGTTTTCTCCTTAAAGGATGAATTTAGTGCTCATGAAAACTGCCACATTGACAGCTCTGAGAAAAGAAGACTATTTAATTGGCCATGGAAAAGATGAGTAGCAGCAGTGTAAGCTTCCTAGACTGCTTATTCATTCACCTGGAAAAATCTATGATCCTGCTCCCACCATTCAAGTCAGTGGCAAAATTCCCTCAAACTTGGTACTTCATTTGGCTTCTGAGCCTGCCCATGGAAATAACCCTTATGGCAATGCTAGATGTGCTGTGTTCTTAACATTGTGAATGTTCTTAACACAGTGAATTTGTTCTGAGATCGGAAAGCTTTTCATATGGCCACGTCTCTGGCTGCTGTCGGTCTATGCCAGATTCACATCAGTGACACAGAAATGAGGGGGAGTAGGGGTCTTTGCTGCTCTCTCAACCCCCATGGTGATACAAAAACTGTGCTGGTATTAACTGTGTGTGATATATTACAAATTTCCCTCAAAGTCACATTTCAGCTCTAAAAGAAGTGAGAGACTTTATCAATAAATAGGTGGTATGGTGTCTGCCACTGTGGTTTGTAAATGTTATGCCCAGAAGAAATCCTATTTTATAAACAGATGGATCCTTTTTACTCGATTCACTAATGCTTTACAATTAACTAATTAACAGGTTTATTGCCAAAATTAGCAATAAAAAGTGTTCAGGAGTTTTGACCAAAGCAGTCTTTGGCAATTACATAGATACAAAACAATCTGCGTGATAGTTTGAGGCTAAACATTCCTCAGATCAGAATGCAACCTGCTGTTTTCAAATAAAAGTTGACAAATAGGAACCCAAACCCTGAAGATTTTCCCAACCATTTCATATTTGAGACCCTCAGCCTTAATTAGTATTAATTACAGGTAACGCAACAAAAGTTTGAAGGGCTGATTATGCATTTTCTAGACAAACAAACCTGTTTAATATCCTACACTTTGATGGACTAGCTTCTTTCAGGCTCTTCTAATGATATGGTTCTGGGTCAGGAATCATTGTGCTTTTCACGCTATAAATAATATTTGGATTTAAAGGGCAAACTATAATATAGAAACATATAGCATAAAGGACATTTAAAATCTGATTAGATAATATTACTGCAGGTCAGGAAGAGAAGGATGAATTTTCCTCTGATGAATGGATGAATAGACCTCTGATTTTTGAGTAATCAAGGGCACAAATCCTATGAAAATGTGTCCCTTTCAAGTTGACACCCGAAAATGCAAATGCACAAAACCCATAGGATCAGAATTTTAAAAAATCTTACAGATTGATTTTGTACATTGCTCTCCAGAATTAATTCATAGATGGGGGACCAGTGATTCCCTCTCTCCTGACCATGAAGTTTCAAATGAAAACATACACAAAAATACAAGATATAGTCAAGGCAAGTCATAATCAAGCCAGGAAGAGATTAGTTTGCAAATATATCCAGTTGGTGTGTGTGTTTTCTTGAATTTTTCCAGGGATGGGGCATTTACCATCTCTCCAAGAACTTGTTCCAGTGTTTCACCCCCCTCAGCAGAAAAAATTTCTTCCTTATATCTAATCTAAATCTATCTTTTAACTTAAGACAAATACTCCTTGTCTTATTGCCACAGAGCCTGCTAAAAAGTTTGTCTCCATCTTTCTTATTTAAGTACTGAAATAAGGTCTACCCGGCGCCATCTTTTCTCCAGGCTGAACAACCCCAGCTCTCTCAGCCTTTTCTCACAGGAGAGGTGGTCCAGCCCCTCTGCTCATCTATGTGGCCTCCTCTGGACCCACTCCAAGAGGTCCATGTCCTTCCTGTGCTGAGGACTCCAGAGCTGGACACAGAGCTCCAGGGGGGGTCTCACCAGAGCAGAGCAGAGGGGCAGAATCACCTCCCTGGACCTGCTGGCCACACTGCTTTTGATGGAGCCCAGGATGCATTGCCGGCTCGTGTCCAGCTTCTCATCCACCATTCAGTATTGATTTATTATACTATCCAGTGTCACCCATTATGCTTTCTTCTTGACATTGCATCCTGCAAACTGTTTATATTTTTCTTTTTGGACACAATCTGTCTGCTGAAGGTAACACTTAAACTGACATTGTGTTTTACAGAGCAGTCAATTTTTAGTAGAATGGACAGAGAATTAAGTGCATAACTCTATTACCAAGAAAGGACGTTTTTGAATTCCATTTACTAAAGACTACAAAAAATAAATATTATTATTTCTTCCAGTTTCTAACCAAGACTTACTGGACTGTTAAAATTCCTGGTAACCCAAACTGCCCTATAAGTGACTAGAAGAATAAAATATTAAATTTCTTTTGGAATAATGATATAAAGACTGTATAATATGGATTTATTAAGACATTTGAATCAGGTATCAGTACTGAAAAGTTTCTTTGGACCGGGAAGTTTGTTAAACTTAGCTATTGCCTTAAATTACAGTTAAGGTCATTTTCTCTGACGACTTACTTGATTGTTATGTTAATTTTTTTATTTCAAAAGGACTACTTCTTTTCTGACTCATGTGAATGAAATAGACACATACGTTCAGATTGGTTTGGAAGATAGTCCTTAATTTTATATTTAATAGTGTTAATATATTTGTTTATCTTACTGTGTATGGTACGTTGCACTTTTTAAGAAGTATATTGTATTATGGATTCATTTAATGAACTGAAGCATATATTCAGTAATTTATCCTCTACTGGCATCCTTGTTTTTGTGTATTTGAGAAGGACTCTGCATGAGGGGTCATAAAGATTGGGGAAGATTGGAATTGCTTTAGATTGCTAGAAGCTTGCTTCTTTAATGTTCCTAGCATAGACACTGTCCATAATATTTTATGAAGAACATATGTAGTAAAAGGCAAAACTTTAATTTTTATCACTTTTCTTTTAACTGGTGGAAGTTGCCCTTCCCTTACAAAGGAGTGTTGTAATAATAGAAACACTGGAAGATTTAAATATAGCAGAGCTAGTGGACAGTGCTATAATATACAATTTATCCTATTTGATACTTGTTAACAAGGGCAGTGATCCATGAAGAAGATTCTTCTTTGAGTTTTTGTGTCTGAGTTTAAATTAATGGTTTGGGAGTAGAGTCTATTACTCCGTGCTGTATAGCGAGCAATCGTTTAAATTCAACACAAACTACACACGGGCTGGGGTTCTCAAGGTGCTAGTTATGGTTGCGATTGGCAACCAATCATTTCCTTCTCATTTTCATTACAATATATCATCAGAAATACAAGTTTGTAAGATGCTTCTTCTGTTTACCATATGTTTTGATATTCATGTCTTCAACTGCAGGAGGGGGGAAAAAAAAAGAAAAGAAAGAGTAAATCCCTAATATTACTATCTTTTTCAAATATGAAGTAAGTAAGTACATACATTAGTTTCCAATCTACCTGACCTTTAAGGATTAGTAAAGGACAAACAGACATCAGCAAACAGCACCTGAACCTTTAGGGACAGTTGATGTAATCATATGCTGACATGGACCACACAGCAGTATAGTGGTTCCTGACAATAATAGAGATATTATGCCAGTGCAACAGAAATCCTAGAACCATGATCTGAGGATCAGCAAGAAGGAAGGTTTTGACCTTGAAGAGGTTTAAGAGTGCGTTCTGAACAACTATCTGAGACATAATTAAAGGCATTTTAACACGATAAGCCCTGAAGAGTGCAAACCATCATCTGTGCACACTGAAGAGTAAAAGGTATTGCATTTATAGCTGTGGAGCTTATGGTCAGAAGTGATATGAAATATTAGAAATGTGACAGTTTTATAATAATTTTATATTCATTGTAATAATTTTCATTTGCAGCTTTTTGCCAGTGAGTCTCTGGAATGGCATGAAGTATTTCTCACTCCAGCTTGCCCTGTTATATCAGAGTGTCTCTGTGGTCTTCTTTTTTCACATAGCTATGTGTGTGCACGTTGCAAGCAAACAGGCATTAAGATGATGTCTGTTATTCAAGCTACCAAAAGACCAAGCAATGAGAGATCCCAAAGACTTTATGTTAGGTTTCAACGTGAAGAATACACTCCCAGATCTCCCGAAGTCTCTTAAAAAAATGCAAGTGTGGTATTTCAAGGGAGAAAATAAATAAGTCTTGTTGACTTCTGCAACCCAATTATTGTCAGAAAATGGGAAGATGAAAAGAAAATATGTAGATGAGGAAAGTCAGTACATTTTCTTTTTTCTTCAGACTCTGAAGCAGTCTAACCAATATCCCCTGGACCACTTAGAGGGCATGGTGTAATTTAGCTTTTCTCTAAAACAAAGGATGGACTATGCAATCCACCCTGTGGGCTCATCACAATGAAATTGAAAACCAGTGATATATTACTTGTGAATTTATCTTTTCCTGAGAAGTATGCATGGGTCCAGAGCAAAGAGAAGTCCATTTAGTTGAAACATAGGTAAGTGCTTTTATACAGCAGGGAAGTGCCATAGTTTGCCTGCCTGTTTATGATTGATAGCTTTGGCTCTTAAAGTGACTCCCTGAGTGCCTCTCTTTCTTTAGACAGGGAATTATTTCTCTCAATCTATTGTAGTATCTCATTTCTGTATTAAAATTTCACCAGTCAGTCTCATATCTGACTATAGGGCTAAATCTTAGGCAAAACATTGTAAACCATGCATTTGCATTGTTTCCTTACACGGTGGCCTCTTCCTCTAAACACCTTAACTTGACAGAAAATTCATCCTCCACATACTCAAACTAACTATCCGTCTCATAATCGTTCTGATTATTTATCTTAATAATCGTTATAGCACATTTAGTTTAGATCTCCTCCTCACTGAGATTTATCTGCTGGAAAAGATTACCATTTATAAATGTCACATGCCTTTCATTGTGGAGTATATATGGGCAAAGGTGTCCTAAAGTCTGCATATAG
>BJBW01009789.1:0-56932 GCA_004320125.1 Scolopax mira
GGTGAGGCTTGACAAGGCCCTGGGCAACCTGGTCTAGTTCTGCATGTCCCTGCTAACTGTGGAGGGGCGGGTCAGAGTAGACGATCTTTGAAGGTCCCTTCTGGCCCAGATGATTCTATGAAATTACAGAGCAATGAGATGATACCATTCTGAGACTAACTGAGAGAGAAATGCAAAGTAGCTTTTCTATTCTGCTCAGAAGTTTTAACATTTCTATGTGGAAAAGTTTGGGCTACTTGGAAAAGACAGAAAGAACATGGAAGGACAGAAAATAATGTGAACAAGAAACTAACTGACTGTCACTTTAACATCTCCACAGTAAAACTTGCCACTTGGAAAGTACAGTTTTATTGAAGCAGTGTTTTCTGGTTATTGTTTGCTGCCTTCTAAGATATTTTACCATGGAAAAGTGTTCTAATGTAGAAAAGCTGATAACACAAACAGTGTCCAGCCATTTTGCACTTAAGGGCCAGCAAAGTCTGGGGGTGTTGTTAATCCTGACAAGGAAAATCTAAGATTAGACAGTGAAAAGGGAGTTCTCCACTGCTTAAGAGGAGTTACCAGAAAATGCTAGCTGAGCAGTAACAAGTGTCATATTAGACACATTTCATTCCAATTCAAAACATTTTGAGTAATTTTATAATTGGCATTGATGATCATGTTAGTGATGCACAAAGTAAGTGTCATGGCTTAGCCAAAATTATTTTGTGCCACTGAAAAAAAAACAGAGAAGAAAATGTTTAGAGTCTTACACAAAGAGAGATCCAGAGGAGAGCACTTTCTGGAAAAGGATTCTAAGACCCTTCACATCAGACAGGAGAAAATGTAAATGCATTTACATTCCTCTAGCTTCCAAATTGCCAGATATATCTGATCTCTACACACATGAATCTTGCTAGTTATTGTGATTTTTATGGAAAAATCTGATTAAACTCAGATCTGTGGAGTCTCAGTCACATTAACTTCTGACAAATACATAATGATGATGTTTGGGGACTTCCAGTTCAGATGATTTATTAACAGAGTAAGGGCAAAAAATACAGCTTTATATATAGAGTTTCTCTAGCACAGAAATACAGTTGGCTAAAACAAAACCTATATAAAATGACTGCTTTACAAATTACTAACATTGCACTTGCTTTTAAGAGTAAACAACTCTAGAAAGAACTGCATGGGACTAAACCAATACACGTCTAACCAACCTCTGGAACTGGTTTCATTGAACAGTGGTTACGCCACAGTAAAATTCCCACCTGGTTACACAGTTCATCCCTGTCCAGCTTTGAGCTTGCTTTTTCACTATCTGCATCTAGAGATTCTTGTTGCAAGCAAAGGTCTGGCTCCACCAGTTCATCATTCTCTTGCTTTCCACTGGGCTGAACATACAAAGCCGAAGGATTCAGCTCCTCGAACCCCTAGGAACAAAAAAAACCCACCAAACGACAAACCCCAGCATAGAAACATGTTGTAAATACCACAAATAATAAGAAGGATTCAGCAAATTTCTAAAAGGTTTTGTGAAGCACACCACCCACAAGTTAGCTCCAAATTATTGCAGAATTTGCAGTTATACTATAGAAATCTCCCTCTCCCTCCAGCAACAAAATTATGCCGCAATGCCCCTCTCCCCCCAAAACTGGACATACACATACAAGAATGCAATCATAGGATCTAATCCTGCCAAAACATGCTTTCTGTATCTGTTGAATAAAACAGACAGAAGCACTCCAGGCTGCAAAGCCTGACTTTCTGCTGAGATACAAAATCATAGCAGTACCTTTCTAAGGGCTTTTATACCCACACAGATCTTACTGAAACTGAACTGAGACACAGATAGGCCTACATCATAAATGTTCTCTGCACTGGCTTACAACTTGAACATCTGTCCAAGGCATAACATGCAATCCACTGTGGTTATGCTGTCCAGCATTGTACATTTCACTGGCAAAGTAAGAGACTTTTTAAACCAACCATTTCCATAATTTAGTTTGTTAATGGCATAACTAATCTTCAATTCCTAGAGCAGAGAAGGCCACAATAATTTATTTAACTATCTTATTCCTCACTCAACTGCCCCTGCCACCATGTAGCACTACTTTAAATCAGACAATTTATCCTTGTTAATTGTTTGGATGAATCAGGGGCCTCAACTTACAGCTGCAACAAAATTCCAGCAAAAAACATTGATGAAATTAACAAGAAGTAGCGAAGTAACTAACAAGTCTCTTAACAACCTCTCAACTCCATCTCAGTTTGGTCTTATGCTCAAAACACCTATAGCTATTTTACTTTTCCATGTTATTTATACAAGATGTGTGTTAGCTCCAGACCAGTCTGCAATACTAACAAGCTAATCAACTCAGGAAAAAAGTCAAAACTATCTAATCCATTGTTAGAAGACAGGGCAAAAATAATTTGTTCTACTAAATCAGAATATCTCTGCTTTATCATCAGATTCCACCTTAACCAAAAAGCAAGTTCTCACCACAGAGTTAGACACTGTGGGGCGCAGTCAGAAAACGGTAAGTTACAGAAAAGCACGGAATACCAGTTTTGCTCTTCACAAAACTACTTGCTTCAAGCTAAAGATCTTCCCATTACATGCATTCAATCAACCCTTTCCCTGCCCTTCCTTTCAGCAGTACCTGCCTCCCTCCTAACCTGTGAAGGAATGTTCTCTCCACAGACATTAGCACATCCCTCATCCCTCAAGACATAGTGGAAGTAGATATCCTCCTTGGTGGATGTGTCACACAGGAAGAGATGCAAAATGCCATTCACATACTCATCCACAATGCCCACAAGTAGCTTGGAGTCACACAGCTTCTTGAATAGGAAAGTTGCTGCACTGGACCACACACCCTAAAGAAGAAACAAGGATGTAAAGTTACTGTACACAGATCAACATCCACTGCCTGAGACTTTTCCCTGGGAGCACTTGCTAAAAAAGCAATTAAGCTAGGTCAGGCTAGGGACAAATACAGGCAAGCCAGGCAGACAAGCTTTCAGCACTGAACTAAATCAAACTATCCCAAAGCATGCAATGCCAGTTACACTGGGACTGCTCTTTCACCCAAAATACTTATTTCCAAACACAGTTCAATGGCATTCACCAGTGATTTTACCGCAATTGACTAAAATACAGTTATTTGTTGTTGGTTTTGGTTTTTATCTTTTTTTTTTTTTTACTTCCTAGAATCATGCTATTATAAGTGTTGAAAGTGTCAGAAGCTTTTAAGAAGAGTCTATGCCTCACCACAATGAAAATTGTGATTCTTTAACCCTAAAAACACAGAGGAAATAACTTTTTAAAAATAATGTCTTTAAAATACAGAAGAAGCAACTCCGATTGCATGCCTTACTTCAGAGATTGCATTTCTCAAGTTCTTGGCCAAGAGGTTTCCCAGCAGAGAGGAAACTTCTTATGATCTCTATAGTTCTTTAGCTACGCTGACTGCATCAAACTAACTCACTTATAGCTCTATCACAGAATAAATTTTCAACACAGAGGGCTAGAGTTACAAAGGCTTCAGAAGGACCCCAGATCTCTATTAGCAGGGCAAGAAACAAAGTTGTTAATTTTCTTAACAATAGCTATCTGTTTCTCTAATGATATAAGCAAGATTACTCTGATTGTAAGGAAACAGACATCACTTGCAGACTCAGAAAACGCAGTTTCTCTGTAACCATACAAGCAGCAATTATCCTGAAAACATCAATGGGACCTGAATTAATCCAAATGTTTGCCCTTATGAGGGGGAAAAGCCAACCTCCACTTGCTAGCTCTTATACATATGTCAGTAAATAAAACTACACGTGAGCACAGACCTCCACAGGTTTTACCCATGCCAAAGAAGACGGGATGGCCTGAGCAGGGAGCTTCAAGTAGCACCACCTACAATAAAAAACAAATCCACCACCATTACAGCAAAACCAGGTCAAAACCAGGTAGAAAAGCAGAAGAAACTTCTCTTCTGCTGGGTTTTAGAATCATCTTAATAATAGAGAGGCACCTATTGGATTTTGCACTTGTGACCAAAACCCAAAGGCAGCTTTGGAAAACACCTATATCCAGAGAATGGGCACAACAAAAATAGCAGTATCAACTGGTCCCCTATGCCTTCCTTTGCCTAAGCATCTTCCCATCATAACCTTATGATTACAAAGGACAGAGAGCAATGACTTTTGAAGCTAAGAATGCAAATGGCAAGGCGTAATTACAGACAAATGAGAGGGAAGAAGCAGATATAGAAAAGGTATGGAATTGCGGAGAACTATTAACTCTGAGACTGAAAACACATCCCACTTGGACTTTGTTCAAGATGTTTACACCCATTCACAGAACCCAGGAAGGAGGATTAGGAAGCCTGCCCCAAAGTGACAGAAAAGTAGCAAGAGGAAAGACTGATGAATGAAGGCAGAAACAGGAAAGGATTTAGCCCAAAGTCACTATGAGGGAATGATGGACAGGGCTGATGAGCGAAGGGCCTGGAGCAATGTGCAAAACAGGTCTGAAAACAACATCACCTCAAGCATTAGCACGTAAGCAAGGAAGCGCCTGCAAGGCATCATCATGGAATAAAACCCCAGATCCTTTCTTGGAAATCTGCATGCTGGGATGTCTTTCTGAAGGTAACTGGGAGTAGTCAGCATGGATTCACCAAGTCATGCGTGATCAACTTGACAACCTTCTACAATGAAATGACTGGCCTGGAAGGTGAGGGCAGAGCAGTGGGTATTGTTTACCCTTACTTCTGTCAGGCTTTTGACTCTGTCCTGCAAGATCCTCAGAGAAGCTAATGAGATGCGGGCTGGATGAGCAGACAGTGAGGTAGGTTGAGAACTGGCTGAAGGGCCAGGGCCCAGAGAGTGGTGCTCAATGACACAAAATCTTGTTGGAGGCCAGAAACTAGTGGTGTACCCCAGGGGTCAATACTAGGTCCAACAGTGTTCAACAACTTCACTAACAATTTGGATGATGGGGCAGTCTATCTTCAGCAAATCTGCTGATAATACAAAACTGGGAAGAGTGGCTGATACACCAGAGGGTCATGCTGCCATTCAGAGGGACCTGGAAAGGATAAAGAAATGGTAAAAGAAGATGTTCAACAAAGTTCTGCACCTGGGGAGAAACACCACTATGCATCAGCACATGTTGGGAGCTGGAATGCAGCATTTTTTCCTAAACGGTGACCAAGCTCTGGAATAAGTTGCCCGAAAAGGTTGTGGAGTCTCTATCCTGAGAGACATTCAAGAACTGTCTCAACATGGCCCTGGCAGTTGGACAGTATGGCTCCCAGAGGTTTCTTCTAACCTCAAACATTCTGTGACTCTGTCACCCACCTGTAATTTACTTACTTGAGGAATCTCAGACAAGACTTTTGGACAATTTCAAGGTTTCCATAATCAGGGTAGAACACCTCTACTTCCTGGTCATTGATAACACGGTGGATGATAGCGCGGTACCACCATTTTGAGACCGTTACACAGCAAAGCTGTCCAGGCCGTACTGAGGACTCAGGCATGATATAACGATCAGAAACAAGTTTATTTGAGTAACAGTGTCTGCAAAAGATCATAATGAAAAACTGTACTTGGTAGGATGCAGAAGATGAACAAAGAGAAACATACAGGGTTTCAGAAGAATCCTCATTTCTCAAGTCCTCACGACATGAATGTTCAGGAGTACATTCTGTGTTAACAGATGCTTTACATCTCTGTTCTGCTATACTTAAACTGAAATGACAATAAAAAATGCAAACCCAAAAACTTTTAACACTTGAATTATATTCTTGGGATCTGACAAAAAGATAATTAATGGGGATT
This sequence comes from Scolopax mira, assembly GCA_004320125.1. Taxonomy (NCBI): domain Eukaryota; kingdom Metazoa; phylum Chordata; class Aves; order Charadriiformes; family Scolopacidae; genus Scolopax; species Scolopax mira. The sequence goes on from BJBW01009789.1 coordinate 5,827, forward strand.
AATCAGAGGCTAAATGCAGTCATTCTAGTAATTAATTTTTAACATTACTTTGACATGTCAGTGCTTCTTATGAACCAGGTTCTGGGGTACTGGCTCATATACACAGTATCTGCCTGCAGAGTCTGTAATTACACTTTACATGTGCCCCACAGGCATCAAGCCTTTACTTTGGCATACAATTAACAGCAGGCGTAGCACTGTCGTGGTGGAATAGAATTCCAAATGCATAATGTAACTGACACAAACAAAGCCACTGATAGGGTTTTGCTTTCAAATATAGATATGACAAAGGCCTATTCCCTGTGGCTTTTTGGCAAGCGTTGGAGATGGAAATAAAAGCCTTAACTGAGCACATTAGGAACAGTAGCACAGGTAACAGAGAGGTGCACAGGGACCCCAAAGTTCCTTTCCATAACCTTTTTAACCTTTTAAAGTTGAGGTCTGTCTAGGACACGGCCAAAAAACCCATGAATTACTGTTAACCACACTTTTTGCTTGCTAGTTAAAAGGAATGTGTAAGCATACTGAGTACATGTTTCAGTAAGGCACCAACACCTCTGTGTCAAATAATCAAGCCAGCAGTGAGCATAACTAACAGCTGGGTCCGCTGTTCCCTCAGCGCAAACGAATCTGAATCTGTACTGAATCAGCACAGCACATACGCACCTCATCTCAAACATCATATCCTGCAGTTTATCAGATGTTTCACTGCTACAGATGTGGATGTAAAACTGGCTTGGAGAAACAACAAATTCCACAAAGACTCCCACCAAGCACCTCCTCTCCAGTGGTGGTAAACTGCAAAGGCTTCTATCCTGAACAGCATCCGGGGGAATTTCTGGAGTCATTATCAACTTGGCTAGTAGAGACTGCTCCAAATCTTGAGGCTATAAAGCAACAAAAAGAAGCTAGTACTCCGATGTCTTGTCATTCACCAAACACACGACTGGCATTTCCATTATGGTAAAAAAATAGTTTATTTTTTCCCGTCAACCTGTGAATGACTGAGTATCAGAGAATCTCAAGAAGTTTTGCAAACTTGGCTTAAAACTTTCCCTGTGATAGCAGCATTCATTTCACACTCTCTCTTTTCCTTCCTTCTTTCTTTCCCCCAGCGTAAAGAAGGCTGCAATAAAAACACTTTGCTCATATTCCTGCAAGGAATAAAGGAGAGTAACTAAAGTCATGTCACATATTTAAACAAAGTATTGAATGGCTGCTGCTAAAAAAGCAGAACAAAACAAAAATGCACACCAAAAAACCCAAACGAAACACAATCTACCTGTGTGTTGGATTTTACCCAAAAGATGCTATTTCTGTGTTCCATGACAGAACTAGTGAAACTCTCTCTGAAAGTGATTCAAAAGCAACTGAAGGCACAAATGTGTATCGCTTTCAAACTACAGTCATTTCCCAAGGATAAAACCAAACAAACCCTACAAAGTCTGTTCTTTTCTCACTCTGGACAAATTTGTACATGAGTTGTTAGCATAGCTTACAATTTTGCCTTATTCTTTAACTGCTGAAAAGACTACTTCACGTCACTAGCATGGATTGGAACCTTAATCATACATCAGCTGCCCTCCCTGCCTCATGAGCTTCCTTTTGTGCCAATGAACAGCGATCCTCCAATGATCAAAAATCAAAATTATTTAAATTTTACTCATCACGAATGCTACAAATTACCACTGCGTTATGCATCAGTCAATGTCTGGGAAACCTGTCTTCCAGCACCAGATTCCCTATCTGTCTAAATTCAACTGCAAACAACAGGGGTTTGCAATACTGTCTCTTTTAACCATTGTTTAAAGAAGCAGATGAGAGTCCCTCCTTATGCAGACTGAGCAAGAACTAATGCCCTTTTTCAATTAAAAATTTTGACTAAAACATTGATTCAAACAGTGAGTTAACATTTCTGAGTTAAAGAGCAACTGAGGGAATTCTTGCCTGAGCAGAGGCATCACTTCTAAAAAAACCCTTACATTTCAGGATTTCCTCTAAAAAGAGCCTGGGAATAATGACATTTTTAGGGAACAGTTTTTCTCCCACAATACGTGCAATTCTCTTACGTGCACACATGATCTTCAGAATCTAGCTCATACATTGGTAGGGACAAGAGTCATTTCCATGGAAGATGCAGATGTGTACTTAAAAACAGGTTTACAAAAAAAAGCAACAAAACTATAAAAAGATAAACCAACAGAACACACTGTTAAACTTGGCTTACAAGAGGTATGACTGGCTAAGTCCTTGCTGTAAGTTGGGCTGGCACCTGCCAAGAGTGGTGTGGATGATGCCTTTCCTTCTGCTCAGGGCAGTGAGAAAAAGTTGCTGAGAGCAGCCGCACTACATACTTTACCCTTCTTGGGGCTGAGCAGATTGATTCAGTCCTTGTCCCTCATTTGTCCCTTACAACACTTCTACTATTAGTCTCTCGTGACCAGATACTTGGATATCCTGCAGCAGGAGGGGAATCAGGTCCCATCTTTCCCTTCTACCTCGCAGCGTTCCAATGAGTAAGTGTTCATATGCAAAGTAACATATTCCAACCTGCTTCCCTCCCCATGAGGGATTTTTTAAAACAGAACAGCTAACTTGGTGTTTCATGAGGAATATTAGCTGTACAAACACCTTCCAAGACTTATCCTGCTAGGATTTTTAAACAGGTTCCCTTTGCAACACAGAGGAACAAAAACCTGACCACATCCTCCCCACAAGCAGACTTTGTTTGATCTAAGGGAATTGCCTGTGAAGTTCATCATATCAAACTAAATTTCTTTACAGGATCAGAACAGCAGGCCAAAAAATCTCTAAAGGGTATGTTTTATGAAGTGCTGCCCAAAATTCAACTCACAGTCCGAGGCTTCCATTCACACTCAAAGCACTAAAATCAGGAAGAACTCCTGGGACCCTTTCCCTACCTACGCACTCCAACTGTACAGTTGCCTACATGCACAAGGTGAGCTTGTAGAGGAAATAACTCTCAGTAGGAAATTATCCTGAGAAAAAGATGGCCTAAACAAAAAACAAAGGAGGTGACACAAACAACTTCTCCTAATCAGGTATGGCAATTCAGTTCCATCTCTTTCTAAAAACCCACTGCTAAACAAAACAAAAACCCCAAACAAATGAACAAAACCTCAAAATTTTCAAAGTCCAACCAAATAGCATAGTTGAAACTGCAGGAATCAAGGTCTCTGAGGACCATTCCCCAGCTCTGTCATGTAGCTGCTTGACATTTAAACCCTGCCTACTGCAGCAGGGGAAATTCCACACAGCTAGTCTCAGGACAAAGTTATTAAAGTCCAGTTACAAATAAATACATCAAAAAGTATCACCACTATTATCAGTGAGAAAAAAGATGCTTAACGGACCCTGCATGACCTGTAACATACATCTTAATACTAGAAAGAGCCAAGAAAAAGACCTGGTCTGGATGGTATAAAGCTATTTTCCAGGTCAGCAGGAGTCTGGTAACCCCCAGGCTCATCTAAAACAAGTGCAAACATTTTTGGAAGCAGCTGTGCATCAGCAATACAAACTCAACAGAAACAAGAACAGTAAGAAGAATATTGCCCCCCAGATTAGGACATGACAGAGCTACATCTAGCCACTTACTTGGTTGAGGCCATCACCCAAATCTACTGCCTGTGTTTCCACTGGCCTTGAATTCTCTTTTGCTCTTGGTTGGAAGCTGTCTGTCTCACAGCTAGGTTCCAAAGGAGGCATCTTAACTGCAGGTGCTGCTGCAAAGACAGTAATTTGGCTGTTTTTCTTTGTAGGACTGATGCAGTGTTACACATTAAGCAGAAAGAGAAGACATCTGAAAATGAGAAGTACTTGTGCCATTTTCCTCATCTCTTGTAGCATTCACAGCCACTACAGTCACAAGGATTCACCTGAGAGCCATCCTGTAATAATTTTAATAAATTAAAACATAACAAAAAGCACTTGTTCTTGTAAGCATGCTAAGGGTTAAATCAATTGCTAGAATGATGCTAAAATGAATTTTACCCAGAAAAGCCAGGAATTTGTCAGGAACTGTATGCGATTTTTCTGCCTTCTCTCATAGCTGTTACAGGAATGCTGAGGATATCTGTAGTCTCTTCTGTTTTCTTTTGTAGAACGTTGTACCTGTGCCTTTCAGACTAGTGCTAAACTTTCAGTCTCAAAAACCTCATCAAAAAGGCTTTACCAGCCTGCAGTGCACCATTCAGATCCTTCTAGTTTTGTTATTTATTGCCTGGATAGATTAGAAATTCCAGTCTTACACAAGCATTCACAAAGAGACTAAACATGCCTTCACCTCACACCAAAAAACAGTAGCATCCCACAGAAAACAGTTAAGCTCTTTGCTAACAAGGTAACTCCCTTTTGACAACTTCTAAAACACCCCGCAGCCCTTCTGTGCTAAAACCTAGGAGAATTGGGACTACTACAGCAACTGGAAATCACAGAATAGTACGGGCTCGGAAGGGGCCTCTGGAGATCATCTGGTCCATGACCCCTGCCAAAGCAGGTCCAGCTACAGCAGGTTGCATAGGAACGTGTCCAAGCAGGTTTCAAATGTCTCCAGAGATGGGGATTCCACTACCTCTCTGCGCAGCCTAATCCAGTGCTCTGCCAACCTCAAAGTGAAGAAGTTACTCCTCATGTTTAGGTGGAGCTTCTTATGTTCAGGTTTGCACCCATTACCTCTCGTCCCATTACTGGGCACCACTGAAAAAAGAATGGCCCTATTCTCTTGACACCCACCCTTTAAGTTTTTATAGGCATTGATCAGATTCCTCCTCAGTTTTCTCTTCTCCAGACTTAAAGGACCCAAGTCCGCCAGCCTTTCCTCAAAAGAGAGATGTTATAGGCCCCTGGAATGCAGCAACATCCACTTGAAACACAGCTGTTTGGCCACAGTGACATAGTGAGAGCTATGTGCTTTCAGTTAAGTAACACACCACCTCACCTTGCGGCACCTCCTCCTGTGGAACCTCCTTCTGAGCCTCATCTTGAGGCACCTCTTCCTTCTCTATCGCACTTGCCAGGTGCTTTTTCAGGGTCAGCAAGGAACCTGCTCTTGTCTGCTCAACCACAATGATATCAGATACACTCCTGAGGACTTCACACATGGAAAAAAACCCATATTGTGTATACCGGAATGCCCGGCCAAAACGTCTGAAGAAGGCCTTTTCAAAGTCCAAGAGTAGAAGCGGTGAAGAACTCAGCAAATCTTGCAGCTCAGCCTTCACTGTCAATGGCAGGACAGGAGCCCTCCCCCTCTGAGGGAAACTCTGGGGATTCTTAGAGGGAGAAGCAACATCTGCCTTTCCAGGAGCACTCCTTCGTGCCCTAGCACTTCTCTTCTGTCTGGCAACCAGTTTGGCAATGGCCTTGGTGGTCTCATCTGCAATGGCTACAGCAGAAAAAAATAAACTATTAGACTACTAAAACAGCAGACCATTAAAAGCTCTACACAAGCAAAGCTCCAAAGAAAAGAAAGAGGATTTTCTTTTCTTTCCTTTTCCCCCAACCCTTTTCAGAAGCTGATGGCTCCTTCAAAAGCAACCACACTAAATCGTGGCCAATTTCCAGCAGGGCAATCAGTTTCCCTCACATTTCATAAACTTGGACTGGACCATTTTTAATGGCCAACGACCAAACTGCATCCCTATAAATACAGATCTAAGTAGAAAGGTGGGTCAAATTCTTGGATACAGGATCACAACAGGAAAGCTAGCTGCTGCGAGTTTTGTCAGGAAAATAGTAAATGGCTCATTGCTCCTCTCAGACAGAATCACAGTAAACTCCTGCTATAGAGCGCCCACATGCCCAGGTAAGGTCTCACTGGGGAGCAGCCCAGTATTTCCATGCTTTTAAACAACTTCTGCTTATTTTACTGTAGCACTCTAAAAAAACCCTTCCCAGTCAACTCTTTGCACCTACCATTTGTTTCCACAGCTCTTCCCCAAAGAAAAAGAAAACAAAAAAGATTCTTTGAGACATACTAAAATTCCTATGGGGTCAGGTAGGGAGACATTTATAGTTTCTCCCAAGAGAAAGGTTTTGGCTCCTGCTATAGTCTGCATTTACAGTAGAAGCAATGCTTACCAGTTCAAGCATACACGTAAGAAATGTTACTGCAGTCTCTAAACTTAAGTGCAGAATGCAAAACGTACAAGTATAACTAGAAGCCTCTATGATTTTTCAAGAGGAAAGAGAGGAAAAGCACTGAAAGACAGATCAAAATACAGGAAGAAACATCAAAGACAAAAAATTAAACAGAGCTATATAACAAAAATAGTAAGAGAGATACGTGACCTACAGCTCCAGGAATTCAACCTGCACACCCCCATTTTGGAGCATCACTTCATGCGGTTGCAAACAACTCCTTCACCCACAAGGAAAAAAATCCTCACCTTTGAGGATTAAAGTTCCATTCTCATAAGAACAGACTCTGACAACATCAGGCATATCCGCTACCAGCTCCAAAGTGGACTGGAAGCCCAGGTCACACAGAGGAAGAGGTTTGCCTATTGTGGCCATGTACTCCTGCTCCAGCTCTGCTGGGGTTAAGCCCTCTTTTGAAGCCATTAACAGCGATCTCACCTCCTTCTTCAGCACTTCCATAAGCTGTGTTTGCTTCGACATGTCTGCACTAAAGGGGCAACAAAAACAAGAAGAAAGCAACTCCTACCACAGCCACTCAAACACAGAAAGGCTTTTCACAGCTTAGCAGCTAAAAGCTGGTGGGGGGAGAGGGCAGCAAGCCAGGTTTCCAATAGCCACTACCTACCAACCCCTGTACTCCTCTGCCTACACCCCTGGTGCTGTTACCCTTTGGCACCCTCTATCCCAGTTAAGATCGTAGTTCCTGCATTCACCACCTCTCTCCATAGGATGATGGCCCCTTGCAAGAACTGCATCTCCCTGGAATTTTGTACAACCCTCCCCCAGGGACTGCCCTCTACAAACCCTTCTGCTCCACAAAGATCCATGTCCCCCCTAAAATGCTGGCTGAAGACCACACACATGCTCTCCATGGGCTCATTGCCCCTTGCAGAGATCCCCATTCCCCTAAACCCAGCCCTCAGCCCCATGGAGCCACTGCCCCCCGAAGACATCCCTGTACCCCAAACCACAGCCTGCGGACCGCCCCCAGAACGTCGTTGTCCTCTAAAGAGACTCCCATGTCTCAAACCCACAGCCTGGGGACAACATCCCCTCCCCCCCCCAAAAAAAAATAGACCCTAGAGGGTCACACCCCCCTAAAGAGATTCCCATACCCCTAAACCACAGCCTGCAGAGCCTCCCCCGAGACCTCAGAGGGTCACACCAACCCCCTAAAAATATTCCCGTGTCCCTCAAACCACCATCCCACACAGAGATCCGGGGGTAGGATATCGGTGTCGCTGCTGCTGCCGCCACCGCCGCCACCCACCCCAGCGCCTCCCCCACGAAGCAACACCTCCTTCTCCTCCCGCCCCCACAGTGCTCTGCGCCTGTGCGCTCCCTTTCCCGCCCTTCCGGGGCGCGAAGGAGATGCCTGCCGACATTGCAGCGGGGCCTTGAGGTCTCGGCAGCGGTAGTCGGTCTGGCGACTGAGGGGCCGCCCGCTGCTGGGCCTTGAGGTGAGCAGCGTGTCCTGTTGAGACTGACTCCTAGGGAGCTGCAGCCCACGGGTAAAAAAAGGTTAGGTGCGTCCCCCTTCTGGCAGGAAAAGTTGTCAGCTGGAGGCCACCTTACCTCCTGTGACATGCTGGCCAAGTGAGAAGAAAAAAGGGTTTCTGGAGTGCTTCCGAAGCCAACATGTAGGCACTGTGTGAGTTGTATTAATTAACACCCCATTTCTGCCCGGCTTTTTTCCTCTTGTCATTAGGCCTTTCCCTCTGTTGCTTTCCCCAGGTGGCCCTGCTGACGAGGCAGGTGGCATGTCAGGGCAGAGAAAACAGGGAGCTGGTGTTCTTGCCCTCCCTGACTGCAATATCCTGGCTCCCAGCAGGCCACAAGTCTCTTAATAAACGAGGAATTTGTGAAAAAAATAAGAGCAGCACCTCCCCACCTGGGAGCTTCCTGGCTCCCTCCAGCTGCTCCTCATCACCAGAGACCGGTCATCCCTAAGCTCAGCACTGCCCCATTGACAGAGCCTTGTTCCAGCCTTGTCTTTCTGTGGTTTGATTTCTAGCCAGGTATTGGTTTCTTTCATGTGCTCAGTGACTTTAAAACGCTTTAAAATAGAGTTTATTGCCAAGGCTTCTGCAGATGTCACCGCAAGCTGCGTGGCATGAAAAGAAAAAAGCTCCTATGTTTCCTCTGCCACATTCCTCCTGTGGAAAACTAGGGAGATATTTAAGCACAAACTCCTTTGGCAATTTAGATTCAGCAGTTTTAACCCTGCAATGGCCTCCATGCGTTGCACCCATTCAGGAAAGTTCATGGCTGAATTGTGACTAGCTAATTTCCCTCCCTGATAAAATTTGAGGTGACCCTAGAGTGGGAGTTTGCTGCCAATGTCTCTCCGCTGTGCCAGCCAAAGGGTTTCTAGAGAGCAGACCAGTGTGAGACGCCGCTCATTCAGCTGTTCTCTGCAACACCCCTTCAAAGTAATCCTGACTAAGCCATTGGTCTTACAGTGAAGGTTTTTCACCGTGTTGTTTATTGTTCTGGCCCACTCACACCATTTGAGGTCTTTGGAGCCACACATCTGACAAGCCTAAAAGTTTAGGTTGCTTTTCAACAGCTTTGCAGGAACCATCTACTGAAAGTCATCTGGGTGCTTCTGATTATATTTTATTTTCAAAGGCAGGAAGATATAAGCAGAATGACCTCCTGGAGTCTACTCTGTCCAGGTCTAACCTTCCTTCCCATCTCCACAGCAGTGCATGATGAGAGCAGAGCAGCTGGAAAACAGCTTGCTCACTTCACTGTCCATTACGCCTGACAAGCCTGTGATAAACTTGAAACAAGCCTCTGGTATGTGACACCTCCCTTCTCTCCTCCCCTCCTTGGTTTTGCTGCCTGCTGCAATAAATTCAAGCACAAATTCATCCTACTCCCGCAGGTAGCTGCATGCCCCTTGGTACAGATGAGGATGGATAAGAGGTCTCGGAGCTCTTCCAGGGAGTCTCACAGGAGACGCAGAGAGTTCCCAGCTACACAGAGAAAACAGGAGAAGAGGGAGAGCAGCAGAGAAGGTAGCAAAGGAAGAGGAGACATAAAGCAGAAGGCAAAGGAGATCAAGAGCACTGCAGGGACTGATGGTAGGGTGCACACGTCCACAGTGGTAGATGTGGATGATGTGATATCTGATGAAGAAATGGAGGCAACGGCGTTGCTGGACAGCGAGCAGCAAGAGGAAGGTATGGCTTACTGAAGGGAAGGGGTGGGAAAGCTATGGGCTTTTTGACTTTGTGTGGGACACAATATGACTGCTCTCTGTACAGTGAGTCTGAGCACAGACATATACTTATCCTCAGGACAGGATATGGGAGACTCCAGCCAGCGCCCAGCCAGTTTCTCCAGTCAGTTCATACAGATCAGCACTGTCTAGCAAAGCAATGAACTTTGAAACAAGCAGTTACATCCCCTGCATCCTTTATGCTTTAGCTTACCGGTCTCCAGTTGCCAGTTCATGCTCTGTTGTCTTCCTTTTCTTGCTTATCCTTCTTAGTAGATGGAGTTAGCCTTAATGCCCGTTCACAGCCCAAAGAACTGCAGGGTGGGGAAAAACTGCACTTGAGGTGCACACTTGTAGCTTCTCTTCTGGATAACCCTCCAGAGCAGGCCATGGGTTAGGCAAATTCCCAGCCTGATATGATAGGAGGGAGCATCGTGAGTGTTTTGGCAAGATGACTGGGCCTCTTTAGACCAAGCACCACCAGAGATGCTATTTTACAGGATGTGTATTACAGGAGCCAGCATCACTTGTCTGCTTCCATGCCAGCAGCTCTGCTGTCCTAGAGTAAGGCAAAGGCTTATGCTTGCTCCTGTCTCTCTGGGAACTAACTTTTCACAACCGCCTCTTTCTACCTCAATTACAGGAATCCCAGCTAGTGAACGGTGTTGTGGAGCTGTAGTGATCACACAGGTTCTTGGGATCTAAACTTCTTTCAGGATCTGGTGGCTCTGCAGAGAGCTCCAGCGGCAAACGGGCAGGAATGGAAGGGCTAGAAGGAGTCAAAATAGGAAGAATGCAGGGATGCTGACTTCACTGCTGGAAAACCTTTGGGTCTAGGTATACCCAGTAGTAATCTATCTAGGTTCATGCCATATGTGCAGATTTTTCCTCAGGCAGGAGCACAACAAAAGGCAGCCAGATCAAGATGACACACTCACTTTGGGGAGATGTAGAAGGTAGTATTCGTATGGAGCTGACCACTCCAGTCAGCCTCCAGCACGTTGGTGTGACTGCTGCAGAGCACAGGGAGATTTCAGCAACACTTGTTGCTTGTTCCTGGTACATTAGGGAGCTGGGATGTTACTAAAATCCTATTCCGAAGGGTCCAGAGATACTCTAATAGGGAAGAGCACTTTAGGCTGTTGTTGAAAGCTACCTCTTATTTACAATCTTTCTCTTTGCCATTAGCATTATAAGCTTCTGGGATCCCAGCTCAGTCAACAAGGTGCCCATTCCAAGCCTTTCACCACTACTTGGTAGGCACAGGTCTCCAATCAAAGAGCTGCTCTTTAGTCAAGTTACAACTTCTGTCTGTGGAGAAGAGACAGAATCTGTCAGTCCACCATGGCAGCTCCTGGCCACCTGGGGCAGGGAGTATTCTTTAACACAGGTCCAGAGAGTTCGCATACACCAGGTCTGGGCAAAGGACAACGCTGAAGCTAATCTGTGCAGGGACTTGTGCAGGCCATCAGTATTTTGGAAGCAGTCCACTCCTAACATAGTTTTGTTGGATTTCTCCCTAGGTGTAAAGTCTCCAGGTCTGGGCATCTGTGAGTGGCTTCTGACCATCTTGTCTTTCCTGTTTGTCATAATGACCTTCCCTATTTCTGTCTGGTTCTGCATGAAGGTGAGAATAGTCATGGGGCCTCTCTAGGTGTAATATTCGGTGTCTCATGTGAATATAACTCAGTGGTTCAGTATGTGTCACACATGAGCATAAAGCTTTTTTGGGCTAAGGCTCTACTTACGCTTCTTCAACTCATCATTAATTTTTATTTACCCTTTATCATACATGCCTGCAACAGAGGGTTGCACATAGATCCAGCCACTGCCTGTCAGATATTCCTGCTGCAATATCAGCAGACAAGGGCTTAAGTTTCCCTTTTTAAAAATAATTTGCAGGTCTGTTAACTTTCAAGCATAACCTTCAGCTTAGGCAGCCCAGAGATGGCTGCATTGCAGCAGCAAGGCAAATAGGTTTTGAATTAAAAATTTTAAGGAGCTGATTTCTCAGCTAATAGCAGGTTTTCCCTCTTCCTCCCCTTTTCTCGGATTTCTAGCATGGCTACAAGTAGACATATTTTGATTCCCACTTCTCAGGAAATGTCATGTTCATCTTGTTCTCAACCAGAGTCTCAGTGCTATAGCTCAGATCTTAGATGCGTGAGCACTCTCACACATGGTTCCCTTGGAGGCTAACAACAAACATGCAAAATTTTAGCTCAGGGTGTTCAGGCTTGGCCAGGCTATAAGGAAGCAGAACACTGGCCTCTTCCTGGGAAACTCTGGGCAGCTCTAATATAGGCTGCTGTCACCAAAGCACAGGCTGTCACAGGGCTGCTCCCAAGTTGCTCACACACAAAGCCAGCCAGCGGTTCTGGGACATGTTCTCTGAGGGAATAAAGGGACTCAGTGACAGGCAACTCCACTAGCTCATACATGTGGAAATCCTCCCTTTGTAGGGCTTTTCCAGAACAGACATCTTCCATACTGGTGAGGCCTCTTTCCCCAGTCCTATACCTCCTCTCCAGCCTAGCTTTTGTTTCCTTCTGCAGGTAGTACGAGAGTATGAGAGAGCCATCGTTTTCCGACTTGGCCATCTCCTTCCTGGCAGAGCCAGAGGGCCTGGTAAGGTATTTACTGAGCTCCCCCCAAGCCATGTCACTCCTGTTCTTCATGCTCTACCAAAGCTCACATGCTGGTGCCCTCCAAGCAGGCACAGCCAGACATGAGATGGGATGTCTTTACTCCCTTCCTCTTAAGAGCCAACATCTTCTAATGGCTTTTCCCATCATGGAAGCAGCCTCAGAATTTGAGCCTATATATTGCCGTTCCTTTGTAGTTCTGCATGCCAAACCTCCCGTGTTCTCCAGAGCAGAAGAGACAATTTCCATGGTCCTGTTGATCACCAGCTGCCTTTCTTTTCCTCCCATAGGCCTTTTCTTTTTCCTTCCTTGCCTGGACACGTATCACAAGATAGACCTCCGCCTGAAAACCCTAGAGATCCCCTTCCATCAGGTATCGCTGACAGCCCTCTCTATATTAATTGTTTCCTCTTTTTAATGTTACATCTTATGCTTCCGGCCTTCATTCCTACATGAAAAAAGTTTGAAAAAACATCTCAAAATAACCTTAACACCTCATAAAATGGGAGGCCAAAAATTCCACATAGTGAATTTTCTTCTTTTTTAAAACTACTGCCTTTAATCCCATTCAATTTGACATGCTTTAATGGTCATCTAGACCAATAGGGAATCACTGGGGCAGAGATACTGGATGAGTTTTTTTACCCACCACACAGAGGAGTGCATGCAGCAGGGACAGGAGCTTAGACTAAGATTTTAAAATTATGTAAAGGTGGTACTCTACTCCTGTATAAGCCTGGGAGGAAGAAAGGGCTGAACCCTTGCTTCTAACCCTTGAACATGCACCTCCCTAGCTGCAGCCCCTCTTCTCCTTTTGGGATGTGTTGTCTGTGCTGCCAGTGGGACTGTCCTTGTCTGGTAGCATCTCCAGACTCACCTCTATGGTGTACAGCAAATCCTCCTGGAGATACAATAAATAAGCACACACCTCAGGACACAGTATATGCTCTCAGAATAGGAATGGACCAGGCAGCAGTGGGCAGGGAAACACAACATAGGATAATGACCTACTCACAAACCCTAGCTCAGCAGATGTACTGAGGAGACAGACACAAAGATGCTGTGCATGGAACTGAGATCCAGAGTTTGCGCAATGTTAGTCAATAGCAGAGGCAGAAACTAAAAAGACTTAACTATCTAGCTAGTCTTCATCATTCTATTAATTACGTGCTTTTGTGTGCTACCTTAGAATTGTCAGAACCAACTCCATCTCCCTTAATGTCTTCTGCTTAGGTGGTGACTAAAGATATGGTTACCTTGGAGATAGATGCTGTCTGCTACTACCGTTTGGAGAATGCCTCTCTTCTCCTCACCACCTTGACCAGTATCTCCAGTGCCATCCAGCTGCTGGTGCAGACCACCTCGAAGCGCCTCCTGGCACATCGAGCTTTCTCTGAACTTCTTTTGGAGAGGAAGAGCATCAGTCAGGAGATAAAGGTACTTACACAGGGGGGAGATAGCAGAGCAAGGGGTGAACTGAGGCTTCACAAAGAACCTCAGGTGATTAGTCCCTCAAAATCACAGACACTGGTTTGCAGAAGGGTAAAAAACCAACATGTGCCTCCTTCACAGAGAAAATGGAAGACTCCTCTGTTTGTTTTTTGCCTCGGATCACTTTAGGAGAAGGATATACAGTGGGCCCCACAGGTGGCCATGGTGAGAGTAGAGGGCAGTATGTTGTGAAGGGCATGAAGGAACCACTTAGATGAGCTTCATCAGTGCTTTGTGATACCCCAGCTTCAGTCCTTACTGCAGAAAGGAGATTTTCAGGATAAATGTATTCCGCAGCTTAAGTGAGTTGCAATAAACCCAGTATAGATGGGACCTCCATCAGCAGTTCTCTGGGGCTGTGACACACATACACATGATGATATCAGTCAGTAACTGAACATTTCCTATGGAACTGAATTGGTTGCATGCACACTTGAACCAGTATGGACTAGTTAAATCATGCTAAACCACTGGGGCAAATGCAAATTGGAAGTAAAACAGAGGAAGTAATTTTATTTCTGAGGGGATTCACCCAATAGCACACAAAAACTAATAAATCTGCCTTACAGTCCTGCAGTTACCTGCCTTGAATTAATGTCCCTGCACTGTTTTACTCCCTGTAAGGGGCCTAGGCCAGGGCTGGTACTCTCCCCCTGCTCTAAAAATATTCCTCTTCACAGGTGGCTCTGGATGCAGTCACAAGCTGCTGGGGGATCAAAGTGGAGAGAACAGAAATGTAGGTAGGAAATGCTGGTAGAGGGGACTTCCCTGTCACTTTGCAAATATCTGTCCTCCCCTGCTCAATGCTGCCTGCTCCTCTTCCTTCTTTGCCCCCGTCTCTTTCCTTGCAGCCATTCTGCAGCAGGTAGAGCCTCACTCCTCACCTTCCTACTTTCCCTGCCCCTTTCAGCCTCTGCCTCACGGAAAACTTACACATGTGAAGACTGTGCTTGCTCCCACACTGGCACCCAGGGCAGGATCCTTAGCTGGGATCTCATCACCATCTCACTGGTGCTGCAGGCAGCGTTTGCACCCAATTCTGGTAGCTCAAGAGGGGCAGCAGGCACTGGACCCTCTGTGTCCCACTCTAGATCAAAGGCCCCAAGGTCTTATAACTAGTAAGGATGGACTTATCATTCACAAGGCCATGCAGAAAGGTGGGACTCGCTTATCACATAGAGGACCACGGAAGAGAGAGCCAAGCAGTGAACAAGTAAATCTGTCAACAGAAGGAAGTGCCTGTGCCTGTCTCAAGAGCAGTCTCCCAGTGGATTCTCTGCTGTCTCAAAAAGAGACAGCATAGACTTCAAGCCTCACAGGCACAGAGAAGAGGTTTCTCTGCTGTCTAGTGATCATGCAAGCCTGATCATTAGAAAACTGGGCTGGAAAAGAAGGATAGGATTGAAAGTAGAAAGCTACAGTGAGATACACAAAGAGAGACACCCAGGGAGCAAAGAACATGAGTGAACTGATCTGGAGAGACTGACCGATGAGCCCAATCCAAGTCTCAGATTGACTTGATCCAGTCCTGCCAAGAGAGCCTAGAGCCCAGCTAATCCCTGTCCTTTACTACCACAGCAACAACGTGCAGCTGCCTGCTGAAGTCCGGCAGTCCCTGGCTGTGGAAGCGGAAGCCCGGAGACAGGCCAAAGCGCGGGTATGCCAGCTCTGAGTACTTCTCATCTCCTTCTGAAGCATTCCTTCTTCCTTTCCCACCCCTGGTTTGAGGTGCCTGGAATGTGCCACACAAACACACAGCTCTGGGAAGATACATTTCCTTTAATTCCTGTTCAAGAGCCGTGTCTAATAAGGGGAGCTTCAGCAAGACTCGGGGCCAGCCCAGTGGAGTACCATATCTGGTACCTGGCCTGAGTAGGACAGAAAGACACACAAAGAGGGTTACCCTTGTGCCCACAGTGATCTCTTCCTCAGGGTTTCGCTCTCCTTCAGGAGACCATTGGAGGGCTGTCACCACTGCCACGTACCGTGCACCTTGCTCAGCTCACGCTGAGATCAGCACAAACTGGTTTTGTACTGAACCGCTCAAGAACTTGGATAAGGATGGTGTCCAGCACCCCTCCCACAAGCCTAGCCTGGGGGCTGCCCTCTCCCATACTTTTGCAGCAAGGGTATGCCCCATTATGAGCCTTGACAGGCCTAGTAAAAACAAGTTAGACATGAGGTCCCAAACTTCTGGGAGCATTCAGAGGTTTAGTACATGCCATAATCTTCAGACAGCAGGAATATTATCATCATACTGTCCCTGAGAGTTTCATGGTGGCACCCTCCCTCTATAATGAACAGCCCACTTCCTCTCTTACTCACAGCCTCACAGAAACGTTCTTTATTCCCCTGCTTGGTAGGTGATTGCTGCTGAGGGGGAAAAGGCTGTTTCTGAGTCCCTGCAGATGGCAGCTGAGATCCTGTCCAGTACACCTGCTGCTGCTCAACTCCGTTACCTCCATGCACTGCACTCCCTTACTGCAGAGAAACCTCCTGCTTTCATTTTGCCCTTGCCGTTGGATGCCATGAACTCGGTCTCTTCAGCTACCCAGAGTCCTCTGGCAGTGAGCAGCCTCCTCACAACCACCACAAAGCTCCCAGAAAGCTCAGAAGACAAGAAGGACTCACCCATGCTCTAAGTAAGAGCTGTCCCAGAAATGGTTGCCACACTGCCCCTGTTCAGTTCTGCTCAGAAGAGGAGCAGAATGGCTGATCTTCTGGCAGGTCCTGGTCTGGAAGCCTGAGGGGAGGCAGCCCAGGCTGGTAATATAAAGTGGATTGTACTTGGAAGAAGCCTTTGTTTGTTTTGGAAAGGGAAAAATACAGAGCATAAGGAGCAGGGTTGAGGGACTAGGGGTGTCGTGTCTTCCCCCTTCACAAGGCCAGATGCACCTTGACGCCCTTGCACCTGGCCCCTAAGGTCTCATCCGTCCTGCCCCATCACCTTGGCAGGAAGGACAGACTAACCCTCATGTACTTAAATGCCCCTGTTCCCAAACTGAACAGCTGGGCAGGCAGGGTGGAAGCCCAACAATCAGCAGGGGAGCAGGAAGGAGCTCAGCATGCAGGCAGGTTGGTGGGTGCTGCCGGCCTGGTTCTCCTGCGATGAGGGAACGAGCTGGGTCCCAGGTGTAGTCCTGGGTATAGGACTTTGCTCACCACCCATGCACACAGGCAACCAAGGTGTTTAGCCCTAGCTCTAAAACAGGAGGAAAAGGAAGAGGAGGAAAGGGCCACCTTTAAGGCTTGGCATTTCCCTGCAAGGCACATCAGCCGTGCAGAGGGAAAGGCAGGCTGTGCTGCTGCTTGCTTCCACTGGGGGGTGAGGCAGGACAAGATCGGGGCTTGTGAGCATCTCTAAACGCTTTAGAGGTGATCTGTTTAACTAACTCACACTGAGCAGACAAGGGGGAATCCAGCACCGCTGGGAAACAGTAAACTGAAAGCCTCAACAACAGTAATACCTTTGCCTGCTGCAGCTGCCCTAGTAACCACACACAAAGAACAGAGAAAGTCCTCAAAACTCTTATAAATCCTGACCACTGCTATATTTCCTGCCAAAAGCTATTTGAAATGACCAGGAACCTACAGATACTGCAGTCCTTTCCCTTGGCAAAGATATGGAGCACTGTCAAAAAAAATACCAAGGCACTTGGTTTCTCTGAAGTGCCCTTTCGGTGGATGTCAGCTCTGCTTCTGCCCTTTTACTGGACCTGCAGCATCTTCCCTTGCTTCAATGCAGACCTCTCTTGCACAGCCATTCCCAGGCCAAACATTCTGCTTCTGGTGGTCTGTAGAGGCCAAGATAGAGGGTACTTTGTGGCCCTTCTCTAAATTGCCCCCATAGTAGCTGTTTGTCATGTGTGTGCCTAGCAGGAGTTGCTCACACTTTCATTTCACTTATTTTATTCAATCCCTCTTTCCCTGCTGGTCACACTCACGCACACATTGGCACTTATCATGGGTAATACCTCTGTTAAATGCAGCTGTGTCACAAGGGTGGCCTGTAGGTACTAGCTTACTACTTCTGCAGAGGACAAGGATCCCACTTCTACTAAGTACCACATATTCTCTGTGTTTAATCAGCCCCTTCAGCTCCCTGGAGTCCTCTTCCCAACACTCAGTGCTCCCATAATACTCGCTCACTACAAGTATTTGCTAGCCTTTTTACAGTGAGGACTACTCACTGTGGGGTGAACCAGCCCCCTTTACAAGTGGTTGAGAAGTGGGAAAAATCCACTTGTTAAATTTCCTGTGATCACATGAGCATCCGTGCTCCAGGTGTAACCTCATGTCTGAATCATTCTGCAACCACAGGCCTCTCAGGAAAGGGCAGCAGAGTGGCTGGGGCTCCTCCTGTGTGCCTGTGATAGATCTCAGGCGTGATCAATGTGTGGAAAACTAGCTCTGGGAAGTGGAACAGCTCTGTAATCTTCCACTGGTGAACACGAGCCGTGCAGTTACTTCTCTAAGGCTAGTTCTAGTTATTTCTCATGCTGCTGGAGTAGCTTCCTGTTTCCCAACCCAGGACAAAAGGGCATACAGAGAGTGAGCTGCAGATGATCCATTTTTCAAACTCTTCTTGTTACATTTCTAACTCCATGTGAGATGATCCAGCCAGACCAAGATTCCTTAGCACAAAGGCCAACACCACCTCTACAGATAATATTTCAAAGGAACAACACTTAGCCTCAGAAATACTGTCAAGAGACACACAGTACTATGCCAGGGCACACAAATTACCTTATTTGCACTCTTATCTACAGAAATCAGGCACAGCTTTTTCAAATACATAACTTTTCTGTGGTTACAGAAAAGGCAAATTATAGCTAAGAGCATCCTCAGTTCCAAAGAGTATACCTTTTTCCAGCAGGATCATCTCTCCTTTACATATACAGAGCTGGCAGAAACTTGTCATTTTACTTTGAGTAGATATTACATTGAAAAACCTTGCAGAAGGAATGTACTTCTGGATTAGTAATATATGTTTCCAAAACAGAATTTATTCTGAGGGAGTTGGCAGGGGTTGTCTGAGACGATGCAATTCCTGACAGTTTCACTGCCTGTTCTTCCAAGCTGAGGCTGGGTCAAAGTGCAGGGTCATGCCAAAACCCAGGCAGCTCTGCTGGCCTTGCAGAGCTTTATAACTGTACAGACTGCCCCGAGGTTGGGGACCTGACAGAGGCAGAAGACATGGGTGGCCACTTCACTGGGCAGTTTGGCCTCTTGAGGCTGTAGGGGTTCTGCGTATGGGGATCTAGGGGGGTCAGATACTAAACATGAGAGTCACAGGGAGATAGGGCATTTACAGGCTATCCCAGAACACTGAGTGGGTGACCTGGCATCATCTGAAATCTGATTTTGTAACCTTGGTTAAAGGAAGTTCTCCTGTGGCAGCAATTCAAGAAAGGCCTTCAGGCCTTCAAGGACAAGACCTTCAAAAGAAGAATATTCCAAGACAAACAAAAATTTGTCTATACAATTCTACACAATTTCTGTACAATTTCTTTCTAACCAGTCAGCTGGTAACTGAATCATCTAAAGCCCAGGGGATGAAGGAGTTACCCATTATCAGATACACAACCAGGCTATGCTGGCACTGAGAAAAAAAAAAAAAACACCCTTGAGGAAAGAGATGCAAATGATTTACTTGAATGAACTAACAGGGATAAGGCAGAATGATATAGAGCAGCAAGAAGAGATTGATGAACACAACCAGGAGGCAAGCTCGAGGGGAGGGGAGGAGCGTGCACAGGCAGGAGAGATCAGGATAGGAGAAAGTCAAGATAGCAACAGTATTACAAGGAAGATGATCTGTAAAGAATTGAGGAAGGAAGTAGAGGACAAAGAAGACACATGTGGAAGTGGTAGAGCCAGCTAGAACAGCAGCATAAATGCCGAGATAGCACAGAGATGTTGAGGCAGTGGATGGGGTGTGAGTTGAATGGGCACTGAGAAACTACTCAGGCATTACTGTTCTTTAATATTCGCTTTCTCTGGATCCTTTGGACTTGTCAGAGGTAGAAGCTTTGGGACTTAAGCAGGTCTCTACTTCTGGGACACTTTCTTGGAAATATTTTTCTGGAAAAAACCCAACAAAGCAACAAAAACTCATTAAAAATACCACTAAGTAAAAATATGCCCAAGGTATCACATTCTTAACAAACAAATTGGCCTCTCCTCCCGCTTTGATGTCAAAGAGATGGGATACACCAAAGTAATAAGGGAAGAAGTTTTGATTCCCATTCTTTCTCCTGTGCAGACCCAGTTGAGAAGGGATACAAGGAAATACTTACATCCACAACAAACATGCGACCTAAGAAACTCCCTGCCACATCATATTGGCATGATCTGACAAAGAGTCTAGACAAAACCCTAGGATGTGCCCAGCCAGAGAGGGTCCTGCACTAAACAGGAGATGAAAGAGGTGTCCTCAAATACTGCTTCCCCCTGTGAGTCTAGGAGAGGGTTCAGTATACTGATTCTCCTGACCTTGCCCTTCTTTGTGTGTAGCTTCTGGGGTGACTTTCCCTTCTTTCTCCAACTCACTCTCTAGCTCTTTGATTCTCTGCAGAGCTTCTTCCAGCTTCTCTTCAAGACCCTCAGATCTCTCCTCTGCATTCTGAGCACGGATCTCTGTTTTTCTGAAACACAGAAACAAAGATACTGCTGAAACTTGAAATGTAAGCAGCTGCTGGCAGGATACCTAAAAGAAAGATTTAGAAAGCTAAAGTGTTCAGTAGGATTGACTGACTCTATAAAACATGTTTATGGTTTCAGAGAAGGGTATTGTTAAAAAGATCTATAAGGGACTTCATGGCACATGTATGTGTAAACCCTGCAAACTGAATTAATTTTAAAACTCAGTGTTGCTAGCAAAGGGTGAAATGCCGATCTTTATGCAAGGATAAAAACAGAGCACAGTCAATTCTATTAGCAAGGCTAATGAGATGGGCTTACTCTGGATAATGCAAGCTCACAGACAACACAAGGAGTACGAAGGAGTGCAGTTCAGAGTGCCCAAGCCTGATTAAGCATGGAAGTAATTACCAAACAGAAACCTTAAAGTGGTTCTGCATGGAGCAGAAGGGTGTCCCTTCATTGTCTTCCCCACACTTAGGCACAGCATTAGGTGTGGGCTGTACCTACCAAGCTCCTGGGCACTAGCTGGCCCTAGAAACGCTCAGCTGCATTCATGGAGCACCTTGTAGTGCTAACAGGACCTGAAGTATTAAGAAGTTTTGCAGAAAACTATCATGATTACCTCTGCAGTGTACCTCATAAGTACACAAACCAGAAAATCTGCTCACGAGTGAAAGAGAGCTGACATGGGTCATGTCTTCAGATAACATAAATCACGTCAGTGGCCCAAGACAATCAGAATGGAAGGAAACCCAAAATTAAGCCAACAGATATTGGAGAAGCAGAACCAATTTGCCTGGGATGAAATCCTGCTCTGCTCGTGCACCCGGCACAGGACCAGTACTCACAGAAGCTGCATTTGAAGGTGTTCCAGCATTGCTAGAGCTTCAAACTCTTTCTGTGAAAAAGGAGTCGATGGCTTGGTGGCAGTCATCTCCCTCTGGTTGGGAAGAGCAAAACCTTCTATGAGTGAAGGTGAAACTAATAATGCTGCATTCCAACTGCAGCATGTGCCTGGTTTGGTGCTGGTGTCTCCGTGCACAGTCACAACACAGACAAGAGCTCAGTATCAGCAAAACATGTAAAAGGCAGAGGTTAGTTCAGGCACTGAACTGATCTGGGAAATAAAAATAGACTAAAACCCTTTTCTGACTCAGACATGAAAGTTTTACTGTCTCATGGTCTTCAGTTGCTGGTGCATTCACTGAGTTACAGGGGTTGAGATTGCTGTAGCCTGACCAGAAGTGAAAAAACCAACAAACAATACTCAGAGAACACACAGAGGCAGCTCCTCTAACAGGCATATATAAGTTTTCTTCATCTGAAGAAGACAACCAGGGTTTTACAAAGTAACTGTTAAAAGGTTCCTACTCTGAGCTTTGGAAGGTAATTGTGATTTCCAGGAATTCATTTCTTTAAGACAAACCAAAGTACATAAAGAAATATTCCTGTGTCTCCCACTGTCACTCTGTACTAGCTGCCCACCTCTAATGCATGAAGGGCAAGGCACAATCAGCAACACAGCTGAATAGGAGCAGATCCATCCAGTGACAGTTTGCTAAAGATCTAAAATTCCTGTACCTCTGGGTTCCACTCTGGATGACTGGTTGAGCAGGGAACGACTGCAAAAGGCAGGCCCATATAACTTCTGAAGAGCAACTTTACCAAAGAGCACCATCCCAAAGGCAAGGGGAGGAAACAAGGACCTAGGAGGACAAAACAACCTGAACTTATTGCTTTCCTGTTGTTGTGGGACCACCCTGAACCTCTGAATCCTCTTCAATTCCTCCTGTGTGCTCAGCAACAAACTATTTTCACCATTCGTCTCTCTGCAGATAGTCCTGGTTCAGACTACATGTATCACCTGTTATTGGTCCCACAAAAGTTCCAGGGCCATGGCAATAATGCGTGGGTCAGGAGGACAACTTGCAGCTGTGGTAATTGTGCTACTGATTATTTAAAGTTTCAAAAGGAGAGGAACCAGAGAGAATATCAGCACCTTGCACTGCCTCAGCAGGCTTGACACAAGTGTTAAAGGGGATCTCATGAAAGAGTCTGAGTAGACAGCTAAAACCCAGCTCCAAATCTCTGCCAACAGGCTAAAAAAATTCATGCAGTGGAGACTCCTACCCCTGTAACTGAAACAATGTCTGACTTCAAAGATTTCAGGTGGACATTGGAGTCATGTCCTACATATCTGATCATGTCTTCAGTAGCTTCATTGTCCTCAGTCAGATAATCCATACCAGCACCCAACTGCTGCTGAGAGAAAAGGAACAAGAAACAGGAGATACCATTAGCTTAGTGGCATTCAAGGCAGCTGTAAGGCAATTTTCACATTGCATACACCAAGCAATAATTAAGAAGGTCCTGCTGGAAAGTAGCACGTTGCAGCTACTATAGCCACCTGCATATTAGCTGTTTCCTCCTTTACTTCTAATGTTTCTTCCTCTGTTATGGGTTTCCCGTTGCTGTTGGCATCTTCAGCTTCAAGCTCTCCCCAAGTCGAAGAAATGACAGTGTCCTTAAGCTGAAGCTTCAATTGCAATTCCTGCAAGGCACCATATGGATCAGGTGAGTAGCACAGTCCATCCAAATAATCTAGGCAAATCTAGCTTTCTCTTGTGCATATGTAGAGTTGGACTTCAGCCAGCTAGGCAGGTTCTGAGTATGAATATATTCCAAATCACAAATGAATATGCTAATTACTGACCATTACATAATCAGGACCCCCTGTAGCATACCTGGCTAGGCCATGGCAGGGAGAAAAAGTGGGGCAGGACATAAGCTACAGCACTGGCTGTACACAAAGACACAAACAACGTCACTCTGCTTGGGGGATTGAGTTCAGAACTGATGCTAACAAATTGTTCAAGACAATGAATCTGAAGCCATCTCCTCATCATCTGGATTTAACCTGTTTGGTATTAAAATAGACCAATGCCAAGCCAATCACCTATAAACCACATCTAATTGTCACAGGAAGTCTCAGACATCCATTTAGCCACATAGAGAATTAAACTAGATGTTCAGCCTGATCTCCTGGGCAAGGCAACCACCATGATTCCAGCCAAAGTCCATGCCCATGGATGTAGTAAAAGTTATCATACATTATGGGGAACTAATCTACCAGTGGAGTAAAATCTATCTCCACTGGACCTCTGGTTTTTGCCTTAGGCCTACCCTCACAAGAAGCACTGTAATTTTTAACCAGTTTACAGTCATAACAACTCATAGTTCTTAGCTGCAACTTTGCATGCATGCAGGTCTCCATGCAAAATCTTCCCTCAAACTAAAGTGTAGCTACTTCCTTAAGGTAAAGTTTTGAAGCAGACCTTAATTAAAAATGGTCCAGCCTAGAACAGCAAATGCAGTCTATATATACCTCTGATCCAAAGAGTTTTCTCAGTTTTTCTAAATCTAGAAGAGAAACCGGAGTGCCTTTGATCTCTGAAAGGAGAAGACTACACACTTGAATCCAATTAGAGCACTCAGTCTGGGAAGACATAAAAGAAAATTATTTTTCAAGGATTATTGAGCAGAAAAAATAGCTGTTATATTAATCCAGTCAGTTAAATAATTCCACCTTTCCATTTTCACCTGTTACAGGGACCTACGTGGACCCTTCTATCCTCATCCTACAAAGGAAAAAGGAGACACATTTCTCCAAGCTTTCTGTCACTGGCTAATCACTCCCGCCAACTAATCCTTTCAACAAGCTGTTCCTCAGGCCAGTGCAGAACATCTGTCACAGCCACTACCTCAGCCCATGTAGGAAGAAATGAGTGTAAATCCCAGGGGTTAATTTTTCACTCACTAAGGTAATGCGGAACAGAAGCATGAGTATTTTCAATCCATGAAGAGAAGCTTCTTACGTTGCTTGAAGCAATGCTATTTGCTCTGTGCTCGAGGAAGCCTTGGGCTTCAGGAAGGGTCTACCTCTTGTATTCCAAAAGTGCAGGCAAAGCTCAGCTAAACACTGATGACAGTGATAACGACTAAGAGCTTTACCTGCAAGTGTAGAATAAGGAGATGGCGGGCCAGGACAGTTGACTGCAAAAAGTTTCAACTGCATCTGTATAGAGGTATATTGCACCAAGGACCTTATGAACTCCTGAGCACCACTCAAGTCTGGATGTACATGGCTTTGATAAGCTTTGAGCCAGAAGTAAATCTGCCACCACTCAAATGGAATAAATCTCGCAGGAGAGACCTTATACCCTGAAACAAGGTAGGGAAGTGCTAATACTGGACATGACTTGATCCAGGTCTATCTGATTTCCAGGACTGCAAAGTCAGTAAGAAACTTGGGGGACCACAGTAATCCACTGGAGTAGCAGGATTCTCCCTCCTCCTTGAAACCCTCACATGTATTTTTCATTACTTTTCACAAAGCAAATGCAGTCTCATTTACCCCAGACCTAGACAGTTGGAAACACAGGCAACTTTTACCTTGATCTTATTCAGCTCCTCCAGCTCAAAATCAGCTTCTAAATCCATTTCAGTATGTTTCTTTCGAACAATTGCATTGACAATATCATGGCAGGAGCTGAAAAGATGCAGAATGTCATTAGCCCTGCAGAAGCACCCTCAAATGCTTTTTTACCTTCAGTCAGGATCCTGCTGCTGTCAGCAAGGTACAGGAGCTATCTGCAGACCTCTGCAGTAGAGAAGCCTCCAGAAGAGCAATCCTTGCCTGCCCCTCACACATGGACCTCCCAGACAGTGTTGTACTAACCCACAGTGGACATGTGAGCACTGAATCAGGGGGAGGCTTTGCTTCAGGTGATCTGGACTTGCTGTCTGTACTGACCTTAAGTCCTCTGGACGTCATCCACAGAAGAGTAGACAGAGCCTATGCAGACACAGATGCCAGCACATTTTATAGCAGGTGTAAAGCAGGCACTGCCATTCTCTTTAGTTGTTCCTGTCTTATTAAGCTCCCTACAAATTCCAGCAAGGCCCCATGATCTCCCAGCACACTACACAATTTTTTCTTGAGAAAACCGCTTTAGGTGAAATTGAAACCCTCTGCTGATACCTGACTATGGAGCCATAGAGTCTGCTCATCTCTGCAACAATCTCTTCAGCTCTGTGCTGTAGCTTACAAGCCTCCAGAAGTCTGAGCTCCTTATCCACCTTGGCATCTGACTCTTGCTGCTGGGGATGGTCCCAGGACAAGCGGTCTGCTGTCACATGTCTCAGCAAATTCACCACCCACAGGGTTAGGTTTTGGTGCAGTTCAGTCACCTGCACAAATGTCAAAAGAAATCTCATGATGAGAGTGTCTGGTCTACAATCCTGGGAGAAAAAAAAAAAAACAGAAAGACACAGCAGCCAAAACAGTTCTCTGAACAGGAAACATCAATGTTATTCCAAAGGAAACAGGTGCTAAAGATGAAACAATAAAATTACGTTCACGCACTGTATAGGAGACCTTACAGCTATTTTTAGAAGAGTTCTCCTCTACTCCTTTAGCTGGAATACAAAAGCCACGACTCAACTCAATCAGGAAAGAAGGTGTCAAAAGAGAAATGAGCATTCCCCATTCCTGCACTCTGGCCAAATGAAAAGGAAAGAGCACTGTATGTAGAATTCACCCTTATCCCTAGAAGTTTCAGGCTTGCACTTACTTTTTCATTAAGCTCTGTGATGTTCTTCTCAACCTCATTATTCATGGACAGAACCCATTGTTGAATCATCTTAAAAAGTTCTCTCGGTACCACCCTGAGAAAAAAAAAATAAAAAAAAAATCCAGAAACAAGGTGACCTCTAGTGCACCAGATCTGAAGATCTCCTGTCACAAAGACATCTTTTGCTTCCCAGCTCAAAGAAAACTACAGAGTTCAGTACACCATATGCTAGAGACACGATATAGGCATTTTTATTAATGCTATAGTTGTGGGCAAACTTGGCACACGCAAGTAATCTTTTACTTGTTATGCTATGCATGTGCTCTGTAGATAATTTATTTCCTGATCATATTTATCAAAGACAATGGAGTACCATGAGGAGGAATACCTGATTTAAGTGAATCACGTATTTCTGGTTTTCTTCAAATGTCCAGATTTCCAAAGCAGGTGGCAGTTCTGTCAGAGACAGTGATGTTCTAGGAGTGATACTGAAGCCACCAACTGTTTCCACAGATATTGCCAAATCAAAGCAAATGAAAAGCAGTTGCCAATCATTTTAACACTTCATCTGATCATGTTTATCCCACTGCACCAGGGTTCCCCCCCCAAAAAAAAATGTCTGTTTTCTTAGAATTGAAGTTTAATGTACAAAGCCAGCTCAGACACAATTAACACCTCTGTCCTTACGGGAAATGTGGTTCCTTATCACTCTCAGCTTCATCCAACTTGCTGGAGCCTATACAGCTCATCACTGCATTTGCCTGGGCCAGCCACAGAGGAGCATTTTGATAAAATGCCTGCAGCTCAGCTTCATACATGCCAGAACGTCTCTTCGGCTGTTGCACCTTGAATAACCAATCTTCCATACTTTTCACCAAGGCTGTCAAAAACTTAGCTGTGACTGGGGGGGGGAGGGAGAAAATATGAACCTTTAATTATGAACCTTTAATTATATTTCTATCAGCCAACAAAAACAAAGCTGGATTCGAAGAGGGATGCCAAGAGGGATGAACAGCTTACATGGGAACGCTATGCTTAGGACTAAGAATGAGCTGTTTAGTAAGTGCTGAACTCAAAGCGAGCTGAAAGAAAATGGGCTTGATTTGAAGCCCTGACTTCTTATCTTGGCAGATTTGGCTCCCTCATTGCATAAAGGCTTAATATAAAACTCTAAAACAGCTTTGCAGTTACAACCCCATTCTTCAAAGACACATGTGATACAGTATGCACTAATGTGCAAAAACACGTGGACAAGGTAGTAAATTACTGTATTCATTCACTGCTCTGGCACACAATATTCTCTGTTTACTGGGAAATATGCTTGAAATATAACACTGCTTGATGGCATGCTAAGCACATGGAGGAAATTAATATTATTTCTACTGAAAAGCCATTACAAAAGGCCACAATGACAAAATGAATCCAAGCCATTCAAAATACACTCCTTGTGTAGATCAAGAGAATATATTTCCTGCGGCCCAATTCCCAAAGCCTTTGTTAAAAGTAAGCTAAAATCCCTCTTTTTCTGGACTTCACTGCTGGAGCAATTTCGGATCAGATGTCTGTGCTGTGCTGCCTAGCCCTTAGTTCAGATCACAACTAACCATCAAGACTTCTGACAATCTGCTGTGAACTTTTTGCCTTGCTGGCATCTGGCCAATTATGGCCTCGTTCCTTCTTCGTCTCACTTTCTAATGAGAACTACTGGGAATATTTACTTCCTTTGGGTGCCACTTGGGATGGTCAGACTTGTCATTCTATGTCTGCTCCTTATAAGGCTAAAATATAACATATAGCATAAGATAATGTAAAGAAAAGCACAGGATAAGCCTGAGTGAAAGAAAATGAGAGTATGAGAAGCAGATTAGCAAACATGAGTTCCTGACAGCACACATTCAGTTTGGTTTTATTTTGCTTAAAAGGAAATAAGATGATTAAAAAAACAGAGACGAAACAATTCTGAAATCAGAAACAAGGCAAGGTCTTGCAGATGCAAAGGTTGAGAAGGTTAGTTGCAAATTACCCAATACATGTTTGTTATCTTACACAGGACATGATAAGTCTGTATTAGCAAAGAAAACATTTATTTACATAATTTAGTATCTAGATTAATAAAGTATCTTGATAAGATAACTTTGTGTTAACAGTAAAGTAATAAAAAAAAGTATTACCCTCTGAGTCAGTGTTATCTGGTAATGATCTCCAGAGTGACGTTTTACTTTACATTTTAAACATCCATTCTTTCCTTTTACATTTATTTTCTTTTCCATGCATAATCATACACCACCTTTCCTGTGTCATATCTGCATTGCATGTACTTCGCACAGCATCATATTTAAAATTTCAGATATTCTTTTTACATGTGACAGCAAGTCAAGTTTCTTGGAATTTATCCTCCGAACGTTCTTGATTCCCAGCACATATCTGGGGGTCAACCTTTTTTTCTTTTAGCTTTGGAAAAGGCCAGTACACATTATGCCAACTGGCCCTTTATTACCCGCTACTTTCCCGGCATCCCCAAGGAAAGACTGAACTGCAAAACTGGTCATTCCTTACCATTATTCCCATCTATCCTTATATTGTATTGCTGGTAGAGTTCACATGCCCTTTGGTTTATTTCTTCCAGGGCAGTGTGCTGTGGGGGCAACGCTCCAGAAAAATCCCGGTGTCGATTCAGGACCATTTGCCCCAGCTCCATCCAGTGCTCCTGCAGGCTGGCAGCACTCTTCAGACTTTCCGTCTTTCTCAGGTACTCCTCCCCTCCGTACTGCTGCAGGTCTTCTTTTAGTATCTGAAAGAAAAGTTGCAAGCTCACCATGCCCCCAGAAGTTGGACTACCCCTTGGCTGTAACAGAAAGGTGATGGAAATCAGGTAAGAGAAGTGTGATGAATCCATGAGCATAAAGATGTCACGGAGGGTAAATAGCACAATAAATGGGAAACTTATTGGTGACAATTCTGAGCGTTTCTACAGATTAATGTCATTTACCAGTCAGCAGAGCTGTCATCAGATGATGCTCAACACATGGCTAAGTTTAATGTACTGGCCAAGCCATGGTATTGGTCAATTATAACTTCTCATGTGTAGATTCTTACCTTAAGCTTCTGCACAAAAGATTTGAGTTAATGTATTTTCTTTCACATTTGTGATGGGCAGAGATGCTCGCTCTGTGGCTCAGCTAACACACAGTAATTTGCTGAGCAGATACCACTGTATGGGGTATCTATGGTGGTATCTAATAATATGTCCAAATGCCAAAAATCTTACATTTATCATGTTCTTGATATCTTGCAGGATTTCATCCAATAGTTTTTCATTCATTGGAGAGGAGCTAAAGCAGAGAGAAAGAAGAAATGAGAGATGAGAGGAAAAACTCCTTTAGTAGACAAGGTAAAACCAAGAGTAAAGACGTACTTTTTTTTTAATCTTTAAAAATATATACCAAATTTGTGACACAAATTGTAGCTCAAAAGAGAACTAAAACCCACCAGGCCCTCCTCAGAGATTTGTTCTCTCCTGCAGCACAACGCAGACACTGGGTGTCAGTTAAGAAAATATGTTACTTCCAGCAAAGATTAAAATCAAAGCACATATTAAAAAAATCAGATATTATTAACTCTGATTGAAAACTATGAAGTGGTGTATTTTGTTAATACACACATGTATATTTTGTGTTTTTTACTTGCATTTATACTTTGTTTCATTCAATATATCACAATGAACTAACAAAAAGCCTGCAAAATATAATCACCTTAACATAAAAAATTACTTTGGATTTGAAACATCATGTGTCTCGGTCTCATTTTGTTTCTATCCATCGGAGGACTAAAGTGCTATGTTGAAGCATTACCATGTGTGCATTCAAGTTAAACCAAATTAAATAGCAGAATTCTGTCATAGCAATGACAGCTGCAGAGAGAACGCTCTGGTTCACAGCAGGAGGGTACAATCCTTGCTCCGCTGAATTTAACCACAAACCCACACTAGCTCTTTGGAGTTACTCTTAGGGACGTGACTATCAAAATGCACTTGTTGAAGAGAAAAGTAGAGCAGTGAGGGATGGTGCAAAGGGCACCAAATCTCACTCCACCTGAGAATCCGCACACTCTTTGCGGTGGGCCACTGAGACCTACTGTCACAAGGCAAAGGTTGAGGAGTCAACTGCTACCCCCAGGCCCTCTGGGCCACTCACAAGTCACTGTGATGGAAGTACTGAAGCCACTTGTTGAGGCTGCTGCAGACAGTTTGCAGTTTCCCCAGGCTGGACTCCTTGGAACGCTCTAATTCTGCTCCAACATGACCCAGCCTCTCCCTGAACTGCTCGGTCTCTTCCTGCAGATCAGCCAAGTCTCCCGTGTCCTGCATGCATCGGGCAAGAGGGTGGGAAAAGGGACTGTTGTCATGATTATTTTGACCCGAGTTGGAGGAATTCGCACTTTGCCCTAGCTATTTTGAGATATGTATGTATCAGAGATCTGGTAAGTGTCTGTAATTCTGCAGCACAGCCCTCACAAATCCTTTGAGAAAGGACTAGGGTGACTCACCCTCCCCAGGCATGCCAGAACTGAGCATTTGACTCCCTGTTGCTTGTATGCAACTGACATAACATGCAGCCCCATATCTACGAGGAAAAAGAGGAAAGAGAGAAGAAAGAAAAGGTTGAGGTAGAGAAAAGGGGTGTGGAATAAAGAGAGAAAATCAGGGAATGAATCTTTCAAGTTTTAATGCTTGTTTGAAATTAGACCAAGATTTGAAAGTTCAAATAACAATGGAAGTACTGAATGCTTTACTGAGGGCCATAGAGCTACATAAACCACGCACACAAACAAAATTTGAACAAGTACCCATCGCTGACAGGCTCCTACCTTTGAGGCCAGAAGGATTATGAAATGCTTGAGAATGTTGGTCAGTATGCTTCCACTAACATGAAGTCTGCGAACCAATATGAGCTGGTTTCTGTCTATTATCTGAAAGAAACATTTGTTATCTGCCCTGTTTTCTCCTGAGAGGAGAGACACCTGACAGTAACACAGGAGCTTTACCATAAATGAAATGGTTGAGTCCATTTTCCTTACAATTAAACCTCTGATCTCCCCAATAGCCCCAGAAGTTCCGTGAACAGCTTTTATAATTGAACGAGATAAAGCAGAAGATCACAAACAAGGAGGAGACAAAACAAGGAAGCGCAGAATCAACCAAGAATGATATTTTGTGAGGAAGTATAAGGAATCTGGCTATGATATTCTAAATTATGAGAATAGGAAACTTTTTAGTCAAACCCATCTCTGAATGGAAATATTAATTTCAAACATGTTCTTCCTGCACAAACTGGAGATTGGTACCAGAAATGGTGTATAAATTAACCGGTTTCTATTTAAAAACCAAACATGTGAAATGCAACAGACCTCGGGAAATGAGGTCAGGGCAAGTATGAGATGTGTTACTACCCAATCCTATTGAATAGAAATGTTCCTTGGGATGAAATCTGCCCTTGGAACAAGAATGCTAGCTGTGATGGCTTACACCTCGCAATGTATGACTGATCTTCTGCACCTACCTTCAGAGCCAGGTCACATGCTGCTGAGTTCCAAACGTCTCTCTCTTGGGCTACCAGCAGAACTTGCTCTTCCAGTCGTCTTCTCTGTAACTCATATAACTCCCGATACTCTTCCAAAAGGCTAGAAGAAGGGAAAGACAATGTAATATGTACACCTGTGTTTCTCATCCACGTTTAATGTCTTTCTCACAAGAGTCGTCTTAGTTATTTCCTCTTCCTCCTTCCTTCCTTCCTCAGTCACCTCTTCCACAGCCTGTAAATTCACAGGTCCTTTTCCCTGAGTCCCTACAACACCCTTCTGTTATTTCCATTGTGAGCGTCCAGCCAGTATGAACACAAATCTCCAAGTGAATTAATCTGCCTAAGCACTCACCACAACTCTGATACGCCACCTAAGTCCTCAATTTTTTAGGTATCGGAGGATGTCCATGGGCTCTCAGAAGTTTAGAGCTGTAGGCTCTGCTAGACTGTGACAAGCTCGCCAGCAGTGAATGTGGGGTGAAGAAAAGGGGATCCCAGCACCTGAGCAATGAATGCAGCTTTTGTGCCGTAAAACTAGAAAAGTTTTGAGCAGCTTTCTATCCCTTTGAGGAATTCAGGATTTATGGTGAAGTTCTCTTCCCCAGAAGGAAATCAATCCTCACCTTTCCTTTCCAACAACCCCAAAAGAATGATACCAGCACGCTGCAGAACTCTCCCAACCTCAACTTCGAAAGCAACTTACTTGACACTCGCCTTAGTCTCCTGCATGCCTGCAGCTAGCTCCTCTTGAGCTTTTTCTGCTTCTTTGGTCACCTTGCAGTCATGTTCTTGTACCTCACACAGCTCTCTGAAACAGCAAGAAATGGTCTTAATGGAATTTAGCTCAACCCAAAGGTCTCTAACCTAGCAGACACATACTGGTGGGCCCTACACTATCATGCAAGGCTCTCTTCCTCCTACACAATCTTCTCCCTGTAGGGTTGAAAGGCATCTTGACAACCTTCTCTTTCCAAGCATGCATGTTGCTCCAACAACTCCTTTCTGCAATCCCCCACCAATGAACCTCCAGCATGCTAAGAAAAGGAGGTTGTTCTAACATTATTTGGCACTAAGAGGGTGCAGTGAGAGTGTGAGGAGGCTCTAGTGTGGTCCCTGTTGCTCTGCTTCAAATCATAACACTGTCATCCTGCTCCTGTAGGAGGAAGATGAGAAAACCGAACAAAATCAACAGACTAAGCCTAGTCATAGAGATCAGGTGGGACTCATACCTGGCCAGCTGTCCAACATTTTCTTTAAAACAGAGTAGGTCTTCTGTAATATGTCGGTTCACCAACCGCTGTGCCATCATGTTTTTGTAGAGGATCTTCATCTGTTCAGGGATCCGCTCCAGGAGTCCCACGTATCTCTGCCTGCAGTAAAAAAAAAAAGTATTTACCTGAGAGTGTAGTCTTCCCCCACCTGAAGATCCTTTCCTTTCCCTGTACAGAAAGCTATCTTTTGACTGCTCAAAAGCAGTCTTTGAGTGTTTGGACAGGGGATTTTAAACACTCTAGAACGATTTATTTGCTACACTTAGTGGTAATCTGAGCACGGGAACACCAGCTGTAAGGGAAGTACCAGCAATTCTATGTGTGAAAACTTCTATTGAATGTCACACCAACAAGATGCCCAGACAAATGCCACCAACTTCAAGCTCCAGATTACCTAACAGAGGCTCGTTAGCCCCGGTTGTTAACTGCAGGATAATCCTATTTCACGCCTGGCATCAGATCCCACACAGATTCCATTGTGACAGGCTATCTTTGCTGGGCAAGGGCATTAGGAACAATATGTACTGTCTTAAACTACTCCCGGGAGAACACTGGCATAAATCAAGAGGGGGATTAAGGGTGGTTGGCTAATGGTGACCTGAGCTTTGAAAGTAGCTGTCCTCTCTCTGTGCAGTCCACGCTGACCTGCCGAATCAGCTCATGGAAAACAATGTTGTAGATGTTCTGCTCTGCCTTCATCAGCTCCAGCACGTTTTGCAGCTGGCAAAACAGGCAAGAAAAATCACAGCCTTGCAGAGCCTGGCCAGCCTATGCCTTTAACAACAGAGGTTAGCACATATCTGTCATTTCTTCTGAAGGAGGTTTCCCTTTGAGGGCAAAACACTACTAAAGGTATAAAAGAGAAGGGAAAGAGCCTTTCTGCATGCATTCACAGGTTTGTTTTCAAACGTGTTATGCACTATCCTGACTTCTCTCCTATCAAAATCCATGGGAGCTTCTTTGCTAATTCCAGCTGGGGCTCCTGCTGAGGCAAAGCTCCACATTTTTCAGAAATCCTCTCCCATCCATTTACACTTTCTCCATTACTGTGCAAGAATAACAGAAAATAAGGCCAAGCGAGGTACCAATGTTCTTTGACATCTGGTTTTCAGGTTTCCAATGGCCCATTTTGTAATAGCAGCCCATCTCCCAATAAGGAGATGAAACAGCTACTGCCTTCATTCCTCCATAGTAATAATGCCAAATGCGCTCCTTTCTGGCATTTTTGCCAAAAAAATGTAATTCCTACACCACCAAGATACCTGTTTGTTCTTTGCGGATCAGGTGAAGATGAACAGAAGCTCAAGAGAGGAAACCCCTGGTTGTTACAGGACCTGCAGACAGCTGGCTTGGGCAGAGACTACCTGCTTGGAGGCCCCTTAAGTACAGCAAGGATAAACACTGGGGAAAAGATGTTATTTTTCTGGGTACAAGAAAGTTGTTTGGGTCCAAATGAGTTATCTACCTGTAAAGGCCCTGTTACTCTGATTAGCTTGTCTACTCCAGCTTTTTCCAACATGCTATCCATCACTTCCATCAGCTGGATGACCTCTAACCTCCCAGAAGGTTTCCTGACAGACCAGAAAGAGACACTTTATTATTCGGTATAGTACATTAGGATATTTTCCCAGGAAATGAAATTCAATCAGCTTTTTTTTTCCCCCCCAACTTCATGCAGAGCAATACTTACATGGATGGGAACAGCCGTAGTTTCTTTTCACGATCTTCAAGCAGTGTTGTGTATTTACTGAAATGAACATAAATGTCAGAACTTGATTAGAAAGCAATCCTTCCGGTGCTACAGGATCTCACTCTCCCCTTCAATCTTTGTCCCATATACAAGCTGATGCAGGTTGGAGACAGAGAAGCCTCTACTGGGCTGCTCTTCAGTGGAGCATCTAGAGCCTAACATGAGAATTGTACTTCCTGCAGGTGTTCCCCCAGCCAGAACTCCTTCTTCTTGCCACCAACACCACAAATCTTGTAGGAACCTCCTCCCTTTAAGACCTGCCATGATACTTGGCTAAAAGGTGAACAATGGGCTTGAAAGTTTAAAAGCACCACATCCATATCACAACCATCCAGAGACTGGTCACAGGACACCATCAAAATAAGAAGACAGTGCTCTGTTACATCATGTTGGCAAAGAAGCTGTGAAGATTTCACTCTTAATCTTAGTATTTTAATCCTTGAACAATGAGAATCTCCTCTAAATTTAGGAAGTTGTCCAGAGAGACCAAGGAGAGTCTCAGTAGCCCTTTTTGGAGAAGGCTTGGTAATTCACTCAATTCAAACTTCACAGCCTGAAAAATTAAAACAAAACAAAAAGCTGCAAACGAACAAACAAAGAAACAAAAAACCCTGAGAGTGGTGAGATCATTTATCCCCCCCGTTCTGAAGAGTTGAAGACAAACTCTTGTGAACCAGAAATCACTCACTCATCGAAGTACTTCAAGGGTAAAACTCCCCTGTTCTTCACAATGTGAAATTCCTTGGGAACCAGACTATCTGTCAGGGTGGCTCTCTGGGGATGGAAAAGAAAGAGAGCATGAAACATCAGCATAAAAGATGTGAATAAACTCCTAGTTCCTTCCCAAAGAGGACCCAGGTTTGGTAGCCGGGTAACGGAAGTTCATGTGGCGTCTTTTCATGCTGCTTTTCCCTTTTCTGCTCCACATGTCCAGAGCTTAACAGAAACAATTTCCCTCTGAAAGCAGATTGAAATGACTAACACTGAACTGCGGCAGAGAAGCCTGGGAGCTTTGAGCTGCAAGGAGACCTGATGAGTTTTAGGACCAGGATAATATGTGTGAAGATCTCCCTTCTCACAGATAGTGATACACACTGGAAAACATCTGAATGACAGCACTCACAGAAGGATGTGTGACTGTATCACGGCTCCTTCTCGGGTTCTGATGACCTTCACGAAAAGAGCTTCTGTCAGGCATTGCTTCCTTGGCTCCTTGGACAGTTGCAGCATCACATAGGTAAGAGACATCCCTGAAACGGAGGGGAAGAGCTCGTTCACTGACCCACCGCACAGGCAACCCCCCAACCTCCAGCCTAAACCATGCACGAGTTTGTTCTGCTCAGCCCAAGGCCAGGCTCATGGCCAGGACACCTTCCCCTGGGCCAAAATAAACAGATAATATGATTTTTATACAGATTGATGTTTTTTAGGCTTCGCTATTGATTTTTCACATCTGCTGCCAACGCCCTGTCACACACATATCCAACATCTGAGCAAGAGCAAAACATTTTTTACTTCCCAAGCACCACTAAGCATTGCTTATTTACAAAGAAGTGTAAAGCTATTCCC
The DNA here is from genome assembly GCA_004320125.1 of Scolopax mira. Taxonomy (NCBI): domain Eukaryota; kingdom Metazoa; phylum Chordata; class Aves; order Charadriiformes; family Scolopacidae; genus Scolopax; species Scolopax mira. Next base: position 41,798 of record BJBW01009789.1, read on the forward strand.
TGCTAAGTCTATTAAAGCCAGAAGAGCTCTTTTCTTAATCATGGATCACAGAGCATCCCTGTGAGACTGGCATCCTTGGGCAGGATAGTTCCAAGAACTGCTCATTTAGCAACTCTTATTTATTATGCACAAAACGTCTTTCCCTTGAATCTCTCCAGCCCAGTCTGTTCATCCAGCTACATTAGGCGGCGCAGCCACCTACCATTAAAAAAAAAGACCTAGGGAGAGATCTAGCTCTACGCTCCCAGTCTTTCCATCACCCTGGGCTCACTCCTTATCCCTTTCTTTGCTTACCTTCCAGCACCTGTCAAACTGACAGGGTGGTCTGTCAGGTGTCTGAACTTGCTCCGACGATTAGGATAATGCCAAAGCCGATCTGGGGTTTGCAGGCAGCCCTGCAGACAAGGCACACGTGGCTGTCACTTCTTAGCGAGAGATGCACCAAGGAGTGGGGAGAGGTCAGGGTGGCTGTCTAAACAAGTTTTGCATCGTTATTTCTGTCTTGGGGCTAGAGGAACGGGTGAGGACAACACCACAGCCTTGGCAAGGGGTTGACAGCAGCACCAGAGTGCAAGGAGGTTTCGACGGAGATGTGCGTCAAACAGCGCCCTCAGGAAAGCAATGCAATATAAGATAAATTTAATCTCACGAGGTTTTCTTTTGCCCAGGGAACAAACAGACAATTCTGGAGAAAAAAAGGCAGGAGGTGGAAATGCACTCACCCTGAAGCCCATGGGGGTTTTGGTGGTTTGCAGGGACCACGTGTGCTTTGGGCTGTAGAGAGACCTGCTGGCACAGGTCAGGCTTCGGAAAACCTCTTCTGGAACAAATCTGTGCTTCCTGGGAGGAAGGATGCAGTCAAGCATCTTTGAGGTACCCCTCAGCTTGGGGATCTCTGGAAAACACGTCAGAACCATTTCAACAGCATTTATTTTGCTGGTGAAAGAGAAAGCAAAAGCGATGATAAAACACAGGACCGAAAAAAGCCATGACAAGATGTTTACTCCCTTATCCCAAAGCAAGATCAACTCTGTCTAAAACACAGGCAGCTAATCCCATTTTGTAGCAGTTGTTAGACCTTTGGTGAAGCCTAGAACAACAGTTACCTCCTGACTATAGGAGATAAAGCACTAGTTGCAGTACTGTACCAAGCTGCCAGCTACGCAGACACCGAGGGATGCTCTAACCAGCTAAAGTTCACATGTTTCTGTAAAGCCATTTCCCTTCCTATGGACTGCCAGCAGTTGAATTTCTGCAAAGATATTAATGCCTTAAAATAATAGTTAATTGCCTAACTAATGCAGAGAAGCACCCCGCTGTTAAAGGGGGTCTGGGAGGATGGAAAACTGGACATACAACATGCCCCCACCCCCCCAAGGGCAGCCTCCAGCGAGCCCTACCTGTCCAGTCCTCGGCTTTTGGTCCAGGAACTCGCACGCCCCTTCTGGGCATGCTGAAGGCTTGTTTTATTTTAATGCTTTGCCAAGGAAATGTGCACTAATGGATGGATCTAGAAAGAGAATGGAACCTGCATTTGTACTCCGCAGGGTTAACAGGGCTTTTTGTTGTTGTTGTTATTTATTGTCAAGACACTCAGTTGGGAAGAAGCTCCTCAAAGTTTGCTACATCCTCCATAGGGGTGCTTGTTTTTCCATCCACAAACCACATTAAGCACAACTGCTTCTTTTATAAGTTTAACTGGGCCAGATATTTAATTGTATGTCTCTAACCTTACTGCTTTTTCTTCTAATGAAAAAAAATATTTCCACTAGTTTCATAATCTCCATGAATCCTCATCTGAAACCTTTCCCCACACCCCTAACCTTACCAATAGATATTGCTCTTTATAAATGCTCGTTGTATTAAAACTTGTTGACCTACTTATCAGTTGTATCCTTGTGTACTGTGGTTTCTAATTAGGTTAACAACATTTCTTTGCCTTCAGATACATGTTTGTGGGTGTAGGTATAATCTAGGAGTAATCTTGCCAGGTAGTTTCTTGTCTTGCTGCATAAATGTTTTTTCTTGCAAAGAAAACAAGCATTCACTAAAACCTTTTTTTCTTTTTCCCTTTAACAACTCTGTTTGGCAGCACACTATATTCCTACCAGAGGGGATGGGATGATTGATGGCGCTGTTCTGCAGAGGCTGTGGTTTAAGGACAGAGAAGATTTGACTTCAGAGTATGGGGAGCAAAGCTGGACAATATCATACTAAGTTCTTGGTGCACAGACCCCTTTCAGGCCCAACATAAAGGAAGAATTCATCAACATGATATACATTTGGTAGTTGCTCCAATTTAACATGCCTTAAATTGGGAGGGGATAGAAACTCATGCCTGTTGCAAAAGCTATCAAGTCTTTCCACACCCTCTTCTCCAGCTCTTCCAAGGACACTCCCTCCTCCAGCAGAGATGGGACAGCTGATACCCAGCTTATGAAACCCCAAGTACCCTTCACAGCTGGTATTTAGCTCTGGTGTTTCCTGATGGCTTTTTAGGACCTGAAGAAGAGTTTGTGTAAAAGGTTCTTCCTACACACCCAGACATGGAGATCTCCTCCCCACCCTGGTACCTCCGGGCTTGGGCCTGCCACAGCACTGCCTCCATCCCTCTCCCCTCCCTGCCCTTGGAAAGGGGGAGACTTGGAGTCCCATCTAGGAGGGCTGGGAGGGGGCTGTGCCAGGGACAACCTCCCCCCCATACCTCCCAGGCCTTACCTGCCGGAGGAGCTTCTCCGTAGCTCCATCACCATGGAAACACAGGTTTCTCACCACAACACAGAGATGCCTTCCCTCCCTCCCCAGCCCCAGAAGGCTCTGACCCACATCTTTTCCCCAGAGTAGCCACCTTCCCAGGAGAACCACCCTGCCCCCAGCTCCCATACAGCAACCCCCGCCTACCCCCCCCAAAATCAGGAGCTGCAGAGAAGAAACAGGCCAAGCCAATTATTTTGTTTTCCTCCCCTAATAGCAAAATATATTTCAACTTATGTAATACAGTAGATTATAAACATTTCTTCTGCATGACAGAACACAGTACAGGTTGTGTACAGGGAACTGCTGGTGCCAAGGCCCTGGCCCGTGCACAGCTCTGCTTGGGCACCCTCTCCCCTGCCACTGCAGGTGAAGGGACAGCAATGGCTTCTCGGCCCCTGCTGCAAATGCAGGCAGAAGAGGCTGAAGTGGGCTGGCTCAGAGGTACTGTGGGGAGATGGTTCGGAGCCCTGATGCTGCAGAGTGCATGGACTTGCTCACAGCTCAGGCTGGACTGCCATCCTTCCAGCCCATCTACATTCAGAAGGCAGGAGCTCAAGCAGTTCAGGATTCCTTTAGTCAGTTCGTATTGAAAAAAAAACAAACCACCAAACAACCAACCAACCAACCAAACACATCATGACTCCCCCCTCTTCCCCCCACAGCATGTAGCTTGTGCCTTACTCTGACAGCTGTCACAGTTGGCAGCTCAGAGGCAGGAACCTCTGAAGGCTGGAAATGAAATATCCCAACAGAAAGGACATACAGGCACGAAGACTCTGCAGAGGTTCAGTCGTCCTGAGAACAAACTGTTATCTGCATGAAAACCAGGACATGTTTCACCATATTAATACTAAGATTCATGATGTTATTGAACAAGGAGCTGCAGCTGTACTAGCTGCCATTCCAAAGCTTCCCACCTTAAAGCTGAGGGAGTTACCATGGAAGCAAGCTGCACAATTCTTCTGTTGGAAAGAACCACAGGAAACAGTATATACTATTATCAAGAATTTGTAAAGGGCAGGTTGTGAACCTCAGCATCCTCACTATTGTCCAGAATACCATACTGCTATCTATGGCACTCGCAGCCTATGGAAACTCAAACAAACATGGTATAATTGACTCTAATTAAACAACCAATGTGCAAAAGACTTAGTATTTCCCCTCCAGTACTCTTGAGAAAAATTAAAATAAGCCCACATTCAAAAGCAATCTAAAAAACCCTCAAAATTTAAAGAGCCCCTGATTATTAATGCCCAGACAGCACAGTTTCCAGATGCCTTGATCTACACGGCTAAAAACCTCAGCTCATCAAAACCCAAGACTAGTTCCAACAGCTGAGCATCCCTTACTGGTTGCCTTTTGCTTGCCAGATGCTCAAGCCCTGAGGCTTCAAACACTCAGGATGCTGACACAGTAAACACTGATGTTCTTCATTAGGAGTCTAACAATGCCAGCTGTGAGGGAAACACCAAAACTTGGCACAAAGTGCCATGATTTGATCTCCTTTTGAGAACACTGAGACAGTAGCAAGACCTGACATGGGCATCAGGAAGACAAATCAAGTCCCCAGTCCATCACACCCCATCTGAGTGCAATTACAGCCATACATAAGTGTTTTGAGCACCACAACAGAGAAGTACTGGACTGAATTTCATTCTACGTTAAGGAGGTGACAAAGCTGTTTGGCCAAAGGGTGGGATGGTTTTGCTTGTTTTTTTAAAAAAGGAGGCTTAGTTGCCCCAGCCCATCTGTCCCTTCTTCCCACAAAAGGTATAGGGAAAGATTTAGGATTAATCAAACGAAAAGAAAGAAACCCATTGGATTCTCAGGATTTTTTATACTAATACTGCCAAGTTTCAGTATATACATTAACTCCTTCCTCTGAAACTAACCTAACTGTTTCAACAAACAAGTCCCAGTAGGAGATATTTTAGAGTAGAGCCACATATGCAAATGCTGTATTTGGCAAATTTGAACTGACAGGATGTCCTTTCTGAAGGGCGAGATACCTTCTTACAAGAAACCACAGTCCTGGAAGACTCTAAGTATCGCCCAGCTTTCATGAAGTTCCTTGTGACTGGGGTTAGTAAAAATAGAAGCCCAAATCAAAAGCCACAGTCTTAAATGGACTGGGAGACAAGTCCATCAACAGCCCCAATACTGCTGGTATCCAATACCTAGGGCTGTAGGTCAGTAAGGAAAAGCTGTTACTGAAAAGCGCATTGAAAAAGTGAAATTTGAGTAATTCAGAAATCCCTGTGACCAAAGTTAAGGTACCTCCATCTGGTCACCCTTTCTCTCCAGTAACAGGAGGTACAGCCCCAGTAAAACTGGAGAGATATGTACCCACATAATATGTAAGTTCTCTTTTGTGCTCAGTGGCTGGCAGAACAAAAAAACTGAAGAGACTCAGCCTATTTAATAGATACTGAAACACCAAATTCACTTAACACATTTCCCTTTAGGAGTGCGTATGGGAGTATGTCCTACCTCTTCAGAAAGAGGGAAATGCCTAGGAAACTGGTTTTCACTGAAGTCCCCACCAACATACGAGCAGACACAGGCAGATGAAGAAGCAGCTCTGACTCCAACCACTGCATCAACCCTCATCTCCCACCGACAGTGGCAGAAGCTGCTATAACACATGATGGTGAGAGGCACCAAGATGTGCTGCTGTATTGGGCTGGATGTAGCCGTCTCAGATGAAAATGTACTACATATCTGTAAAGCTGATTGCATTTTCTTACAGTTGGGCCATAGTATTTCAGACCTTTCACACTAAAGAAAGCCTTAACAACTTGTACACCTTAAAGCACCTGCTTAAAGCAAAAGCTCCTTCACAAGTTGTGTTAAAATAATTGGTTATTTGGAGCAAAAGAAAGGAAAAGCTAGAAGAAAAACTATTCAAGTCACAGAGGCCTCCAAAGAACAAAATGCTGTAAGTCAGTTGTGAACTCAATGAATACAGAGAAAACAAATTTTCAGTGTAAAAAGTCAAATAAAGACTGCACACACTGTGCCCTACTTCCGAACCTGATTCTCCAACACAGCCACAAGTAAACCTATAATCCCCTTTTCCTCTGCTCATTTCAGATCTGTAGGCAGCCAACATAGATAGAATGCAGTTCAAAGCCATCCAGGAATACTTTGGCTATTTTCAGAGCAAGGAGGCAAATACCCTGTTGCTCTACCATTGTCTGGGTCATAGCAGCAGACAGGATCACAAAGAAGAGACGTTTTGCAGATATCCCATTACCAAAAGGGAGAGAAAAAAAAAAAAGAGATTGCAAAGGGGTGGCTAAGGAAAATGGACGGACGCCAACAATGAGCTACTAGCAAATCTGACTATCTGTTGTCCAGAAAAGCAGCAACTTGGGGGACCCCTGGATGAGCAGGATTCTAGTAGACTCCACCATCAGCTCAATGTTTTACTGGAGGAGAATGGCTCAAAGTGGGACAGCATGTAGTAAATGCTGCCTGTGAAGCCTGTTGCAATCCAGGTCAACTGGTTTGCCTCAGTAATGTTTTAAAAAATTTACAGTTTCTCCCCAATAATCAGGAGGCACAACTTCCTTTAGAAAAAGTCTATAGTGAGTTAGGTCATTGGTCCAAATACTTGGAGGACAATTCTCATCTTCTGCGATGATGACATGGCCAGAGCATACCATTTTTACATCTTCATATGACATGACCATGAGCGTGGCTTTAAGTAGTCCAGGAATGTGGGCTGCAAAACACAGAGGAGCAATAAGTCAGGCACAGGCTAACAGCACCAGCTGTGGTATGCTCTGCTGAAGTCAAACTTCCCCAACAGGAAAGATCGAACCGCATTTTCACATCCTGCAACCCTACTCTTATCCTCACAAAATATCACATAGAAGGGTAGCTACTGTCACAACAAGTTGTTTGCCTCCTATCCAACCTATCCCTAGTTCTGACAGATCAGCTAAATGCTGATTTTAGTAGCATACTGTATCAAGAAGGCAATCATTTACAGTGGCAAACTCTTAAGTAAGGAGAATCAAACTTTTAAAATAGAGTTTGCCTGAGGACACCTTTGGTTAAAATTGAAATCAGCTAGAACAGCAAGAACTTTTATGTAGTCAGAATCCAATATCAAAAAAATTAGTTCCAAGTCAGAAAGTAATACCCACAAACCTAACGGAATATTTATAGGCAACCAATTCTCACTGCCACCCACTCTAGCCTGGGAAAGGCACAATAGGCTCAGTTTTTGTGAGCCTCCCAGAAGTGTTTCTCCTGACCTCACTGGCCACACGCTACAGTTCCATTCATGTAGCCTGAATGGCCCAGCATACTCTCAAGTAGTCGCTTATGTCCTCAGAGATGTGGGATAAACACTCTTGTTTTCAAGTAGTGGAATACCATCAGCATAGAAAGAGTACTGAGGAAAGCACTTTTGTTCAAAAAAGCTTTCCTAGATGCTCTACAGTTTCTAGGCTAAATAAGTCTTAATGAAGAGCACACTGCCAGAAAGGCTCATGCCATTTAACATCTGCCATGTCCCCACAGCAAGAAAGGGCAGAGACCCCACAGGAAAAGGTCAGTCACTCACATTTAGCACAGGGCAGTACTGGCGGGCATACCACTCCTGGCTATAGAGGCAAATGATGACACCTTGACCCAGGAAAAGGGAAGTCCACATGATCACATTCCAAATGGGCCCTTTCCGATGGTCATTGAGGATGAAGTTGAAGACCACTGGGAAGAGATGAAACAAGAAGTGTTGCTCAGAAAAGGACTTGGGATTAAAGAATCAAAGATCCACTGATTTCAGTGGATCTTTCCCTCCCTTCACTTAATCTCTGAAGTAACAAGACTGCTCTGAGACCAGTATAGTGCAAGAAAATCTGGTTATGCTCAGCAGCAAAGCAAATACTAAGGGATGATTCTGACATTTACTTCCAAGAAGTTTTTCAACAAGCTGGCCCAGATTGTATGTATATATGCCTCAGGGGTTCAATATTGCTTGTGTTACACTGGTGTCCATGACATGCTCGCAGAGTGGGCCTAGAGCTTATTAGAGCCCTCTAACTTATTCTAGCTCAAAACCCAAAATTAAATGCAAGAGCTTTAACTTCTAAACGGGCTCTGTTCCTCACTGCAGCAGTAACATAATACCTCTCTCACACTATGACTTTAAAGAGGAAGACTTCCAACTTGCTGACATACAGCAACTCATCTACAGCTTGGCAAACAGGAAGCAGTGCTATTAAAATACATACAGTGTGTCATGAATGTCATGAACAGCAGTATGTATATATATGTATGTATAGCTCTCCCTCCCCACCCATACCTTGCTCATCTGAGTCCCAAGCTTGCAAACCCACTGTGTGTATATCTACTGAGGTACTTGGCTGCAAAAATCCATTCACAAAGTTTGGACCCACAATTGCAACTCTTGGACAAGAAACAGTTCTGTGTGTTAGTGCCTAGAGGATAACTGGCACCAGTATCAGAAGTGCAAAGCAGATACTTCTTTGTATCTGCTTTGATACATAATCAAAGCAGAATATTCATGAATAAGAAAAAAACCAAACACTAAACCCACAAAACCCACAACCCATTCACATACTCTCTCTCCTGCAAACTTACTTCCAAAGCACATAAACAGGAAAAAGAGAACTGGATAGAAGAAGCCGAAGCAGATGCTCAGAACATATTCGTGTACAGCAGCTGATACGGTGAAGACAGACAGCATAGCTGCTGCTCTGAACTTCTTACCAAAAAACTGGAAGAGAGAAGAATACAAAAGTATTACAAGCTATTCTGCTGTAGTTTTAGTATTGTTGTTTCAACATTGTTTTGGTAATTGTTTTTTTTTTTTCCTTAAAATCTGAGCTAAGAAGCTTTACAGAGCACCTTGGATTTTAGGTGTTGTTCTTCAGGCATATTTCTTGTATTCTACATTAATAGTCAGGTTGAGTCCACCCCTGAAATATCTACAACAACTCATCAAAACAGTGCAACATCAGCTCATATTACTGAGTCAATCTTTACACTCTTGCATCTCAGACCCACATTTTATGCCTATTAAGGATTTGGAAATGAGCAACAGATCTCTAAAAAACCACAGTGGCTACCCAACAGGTGAGGCAAGACATTTTTCTCCTTCTCAATGGGCAGTGATGCTGGATCTTGTCAAAGGTACTGTCTTGCTCAGTGGTTAAATGTTCAGTTAACAGGAGTACATCTGCTTGTTACTCACCCAAAGGAAGTCCCTGTAGGCATAGTAATAGAGCCAGTCATGTACTACCACATTCCAGGTTCGGTAGTAGTTTGCATAGGAAGTGGAATTCCACCAGTCCTGAAAGCACATTTGAAAAGAGTACAAGTCTAATCAAGCATAAAACATTCTACAAGTCTCTTCTGTGCTATCAAGTTGAAAAATATTGATCAAAATAATAATAAGCTAATATAACAAGTTGCACCATGAAATAATGCATTCCACTGCACTTTCAACATTTTACTCAGTAGATCAAAACTTGGTTTTATCCCAAACTGTGCTAGCTGAGATGATAAAAGGATAAAAACAGTGTTAACAGAGTTACTGGATGGGTCTGGTGGCTGGTTCTGTTGTGCACAGGATATATTACCTTAAAAACAATTCAGACTGTCAAACAGAAATCAGATCTGTTCTACAGCACAGCAACAAGCGTAAGCCTTAACAGCATAAGACAAGCAAAACCCTTGGATGCGGATGCTTTGTTGGGAAAAACAAACTTTGGTTTCCTCATCTTTTCATTAGGAAAATTAATTTTAGAAACTTTATAAAGCTTGTGTGATAAAGTGTAACTCCTGCTTCTTACCTTGTAGAACATCCTATCTGCGAAGCGCAGCATCTCAGCAAATGCATTAAGCCAACAGTGAAGGAATGCAAAGAAAACCAGGAAGAGAATCAGGACACCTAGAAACAAGGTAGATTCAGACTGGTTTTGTAGTGCTTTCTCTCAGCTATAAGCACGAACATGTAACAGTCAAGACGGTTTTCATAGGCACTGACACAGATGAGCTTTCTGCTACCTATACAAAAAAGTAAAAGCATTTAATTTTCTCACCACACCAGGTCATGGTTACCCAGAGGGAAATAGCAAGGTTGCTACAGAGCTTAGGACTTTGAAAACAGTTAAGTTCAAACCCAAGCTTTTATTTTGTGCTGCTGACTCTAAAGTTTAACACTGGAGTCTGCCCACAAGACCTTCTCTGCTGATTTTTGTTGTCACTAATGTGTTTCACATGAAGCACTTCCCCCTTCCTTCCACTTTTTCCAGAAAGATACAGTCACTCATGAAATCTGTGTCTTACCGGGCAGAATGGAATTGAAGATACAGAGGACCAGCCCTCGAAGATTGAAGGTTTCTTGACTACTGTTATGAAACAGAGGAATGCAGAGTCTCACAAAGATGTAGTAGGCATAGAAAAGCGAACCAAGCACCTGGAATAAGAAAAAAAAAAGTCTGAGTCCATAAGAGAAACACACAATTAACACATCACCACTTGACAGCTCTAGGAGAGGAACAGCAGCTGCCAACACGTCAAAATTTATTTTAGATTGCTGCGAATAAAATACTCTAAGGGTCCAGGCAGAAAATAAGCCACAGCCATCTCTGCAGCATACTGACAGCCAGGAGAAAACCAACTTGTCTTTTCTACTGCAGCAGCTGTAAGTTTCTCCTAGTCCTATCAACTCAGAGTCATGGCACACAAGATTTGTGCCAGTGCCAAAGTAAGTGAGGAAAGTACCCTGTGATCTAGGTCCAAGACAAGGCTAGACATAAATTGAAAAATACTGTAGTTAAATTTAATATTAAAGCTTACTTTTCTTTTATCCTAAAGGAGATGTTTCTAGGCCAAACCACCTCAGGCGTTCTTTAGCTCATGAACCCGTGAGCCATGGGTTCCGGGAGTTGAGGTCAAAATGCAAGTCATTGCTTTAAATACTCTGAATGCTCTAAGCTAGGTATGTGCTTCACCACCCTCTTCTGTCAAAAAGCAAGCCTTTTCATTTTTTTTTCTTTTATTGTTATTATTTGTTTGCTTTTTAAATTGTTTTAGTTTTTAAACTGTGAATGCACCATGTGTAGTAAAAGTTTCAATCATGCAAATCTTGGAAACACATTCACAAAAAGCAATTTAAGCTCACATCCAGGCAAACATGAAAATCAGGTCAACCTTGAGCTCAAATAAGCATGGAATATTTGGACCCCAGACCTAATTAATTCAAAATTGGTCTGAATATCTGCAGGCAGGAAGCTGTGCCAGTGACTACAATACAGTTTCAGTGTAAAAAAAAAGAGGAACAGAGCATGGATACTGCACTCCCCACAGACACATGCAGCTTTTGTTTGTATAGAATGAAGTCTAAAGGTTTGTTTAAGCAAGGATTACTTTTTTTTTTAATTTGACACAAGCATTAGCATAGCAAGATCACCATTTCTTTTTTTAGTCACTAAAAAGTACTCTTCCAGTAAGGCCACACCAATTAATCATTGATTTAATGACAAAGGGAGAACTGCTTAGCAACACAGTTTAAATGATCTCTTAAAGTGCATTCTTCAGAAAGCTGCACTACTCACCTGTGCAAACTTGGTAGCTACATAGCCCCATCTTATCATGGGATTCCTAGGAAAAAGAATACATGATATTATATCTAAATAGGGCCTCAAAACAGCAAAAAGTCTCCCTTCAGTTTTTTACTGATCTATATGCTGAAAAAAACCTGGTTTTTGAATTCTAGAGTTCTTAACCTCCTGACATACAAGAGAAGTCTGCCCAAATTGTTGGTTCCTCAATTTCAACCTCAGCAGGAAAACTATAGCAATTCCATAAATGGAAAGTATCTGGAGGGCAGTGTTATGCCATTACATAGTCACATAAAGGATTGCTGACTTAAAACTGTCAAAGTGCAACCCAGCAACATACAGAAAAAAGTTTGGGAGTGCCCAGTTTTAAAGGCTACCTCCGCATATTCAAGAGACAGGGCTGCTTATTAGCATGGCATAAAACAACACACAAGCCTACTGCAGGAACTGATGTCACTAGGTGTTCAGTAGCAAGTTCTTGATTCGTTTCACTTCAAGTGCACTTCCCAAAGAAATAAAACCAGAATTGTAAATTCAAAACACTAGTATCATTAGAGTTTTCATGATCAAGCCCTGTGCTTGCCAGGTTACTGACTTAACCACGTCTTTATGAAAGCTCTAATTCATAAATTGAATAGATCACATTCAGGGATGTTTAACATTCACTTCAGTTTTCAGACTAATGCTTTATTAATGTTGCTCCCTTACCTGGGATAGTTGTCTCTGTAGATGAGGGTGGGAGCAAAGAGGAAGTACAGGTATTGAGAAATTCTGGGAATAGGTACTGTGCCTGGAAAAGGGGGAGATAAAAATGAACACTTTGCAGTCTTTCTGCTTACTGAAGTTTTCAGTTTCCCCAGTATACTTTCACAACATGCACCTCAAAAAAAAAAAACCCCAATTGGTCTGAAACTAAACGTATGGGATCTGCAGGGAATAAACTAAACTAGACATATCAGATGGAATTTCCCTCCCTCTCCCCCCCAAAGCATAGTTAATAAGTGAGGATGACTAATAGGTACTGCAGTCCTAACGCTGCTAATGATATCACATTTCCTTTCCTTCTAGGGAAGATGAAGCTACAAGGCCTGTACTAACACTGGGTTAATGTTCAGCTCTGACATTTCTTGGTGAAAGAGCTTCTGTGCTTCTACAATTGCTGTCATTTCAACTAGAGCACTGAAAGCGGGGGGGAGGGTGTAGGCAGCCTCTACACACCTTTTTCTCCAAAAAGCAGAAATAAGGAGTCTTGTTGAAGCAAGATTTAAGACACAAAGATGACTTTAACCTGAACAACAGTCTAGTTCATTGCTTATTATCAAATGAGAAGGTTCAGGTGGAAATTATGATGCAGAAGGTCAGCCTAGAACCTCATCACCTGCCCAAAGTCACCTGCACAAATCCTACCTTCCCAATTCATGAGGGCAGCTCAAAGCAATGGAGGTAAAACAAAAGATGGTTATGCACTGCTGTCAAAAAAAGTAGCACAAGATACTCACTGGATTTGTCCTTTACAGAGGACAGGACTCTGGGCACATTCTCCCGGACAAATGAATGAGCCTTCATAACAAGACGAACCTGTAAAACCGAGAGATTACCAGTTTAATACTCTCACTTTCCCAACTTCCCAATAAAGGCCGGATAAAGCACATTAAGGCAACACCTTCAACATCTTGGTTTCTCTCCAATTTATCCCTTTTTCAAGAAAAGGGCTGTTTCCTCTGCCCACAAGCCTGTTTAACTGACATGAATTTAAAACACTGCAAAGTGAAACATGCAGTAACAATCATGACTGAGGAGAGTCAAAACACATCCCACTTACACTCAAAAAAACACAGAATATGCAGGGACTCCGAATTACACTAGTAAATCACTAATTAACATTGCCTTAAAATTGATGCAAAAAAAAAAAGCCCTATCCATTTTAACCGACCAGTATGTTTCAAAAATACTGAATCTGACTCCTTGAAGTTAGATGTGTTCTACAGCAGTTACCACTACATTAGAATAAGGTGGTGCCACACAGAAATAGTCCCTGAAGGACCAAAAGGAGGCCCAGTCCAAAGTTAATTCTTCAACCATACAGTCTCACATTCGGCCATCCTCATTTTAACCTCATGGCCTGACCAGCTCTCCACACTCCTGCACTCTTTCCCTGCTTAGCCCAAAAAGAAAATTCCACTTGCGATCAAGTTCTGAATACAAGACAAAAAGACAGCTGCTTCTTGAGAACAGAAAGTGAAATAGAAACCACTTGTTGACTGTGTCCTTGCCTTTTTTTTTTTAAAAGGAGAATGTTCCCAGTGAACTACAGCACAACAGGTTCTTAAGCTGGTTTTAAGAGTTTAGCATCCACAAAACAACTAGAAATAAATGAAATTTCAGCCTCAAAGTATGTTCAGAAACAAAAACAACACAGCAAAATCTTAAATACAAAGTAAGTAAAACAATCAGTTTCCAACTCAAAACGAAAATTACTATCTACTTATTCTCATTACACTTGCTGCCTGTATGTCTGTCAGTAAGTCAAAGAAAAACTCCATCCACAGCTCTGGCTTAATTTAATGAATAAAAACACCACTTGACTCCTTAGAAAAAAAGGACCCTTTCCATTTTGAAAACAAGATTCAAGATATCCAAAGACACTGGGTAGGGACCTACCTGTTCCAGTATTACAATAAAACGGGAAGCTGGAGGCAGGGCATATGTTAGAGCAATATAGGTTGGTCCAAATCCAAGCCCAGCTGTTTGAAAGAGCATGAACAACATCCCATAGAAGAGAGAGCGGATTCCACGATGGGAGGAACTGCTGTAGCCTTGGGCCCACCAGACGAAAAGGTTGTATGGAACAGTAACTGTGGCACAGAACATGCACAGCCAAGTACAGAAGACAACTGGGAATTTTCCAAAAACGAAGACCAAAAGATCAAATCCTAGGACCAGCCTGGAAGGCACAAGGAAAAAGACAATATTCAGTGTCCATTGTTTCATTAGAAATACTTCTATTCCACTAAGTGGCTACAAAATGCAAAGCATATGCAAAGATCATAAATTGTTTGACAGTCTAGATGGAAGTTACTGTGGCAGTTTTTCTCTCAGAAACAGAGGGCTGTGTGGCACATTTAAGTGACCACCCACAAGCACATCAGAAAATAAGAGATGATGGACTCATGCCATCAATGCTGTCAGGCACAGCTTGCCTCCAAATCCCACAGGACTTAAGCACATCTTTTAAGATCTGCATGTGCTTTAAAAGCAGGTTCAAGCTCATCCCTGCTAAGAACAAGCACGTGACTAAGGGATGCACTGCTGAACTGGGGTCCAAAAGAGCTTTTGGGAACACTGCTGAAACATCATCACTGTTACATTAAGAATCAGTTCTTCCCACCAGTTCTTAAAATGCCTGAAGAGTCTTTTTCTACTTCTAGAGACATGAAATACTTTAATATCCAGCACTCAAACTTAATTTAATTCTGCTTTGTGAGAACTGTAAGCATTCCACATGATTCCATTTACAAATCACCCCAAGGGCTCAGGGTCATTAGAAGGTCAGTCCAAATATATCCATGTGGCCCACACCACGTACTTTATTTCATTAATCAAGCTTAAAACATAGGGACATAACAACAGGATGTTGAACCTTACTGGCTACCAAAATCACCAGAGCGTACTCCTATACTTAAGCCGCTCTTCTAAACCAAGGTCAGAGGAGAAGGTAGTACAGAGTACACCAACATATGAGGGCCACAAAAATGATTAGGGGGTTGGAGCACCT
>BJBW01009790.1:0-17203 GCA_004320125.1 Scolopax mira
AGACCAGGTTGCTCCAAGCCCCATCCAGCCCAGTCTTGAGTTCTAAGAAATCAGAGTAGCTGGATCCTCAGAAATGCTCAAAAACCCATCATTTAAACACGTGAGAGCTAGAGGATGCTTGTCCTTGCTGTAGCTCACCGCTAGCTCTTATAAACTCAACTGAAAATCTTCAAAAAGCCATCATCAACGTGCTCTACTGTTGCTTGGCGTGAAGATTAAATTTGCAAGGTGCTGAAGCACCAGGATCCTGTGTTTTTACCCCAAAGAGAGGGGATTTGGAAGGAGCAGGTTCGCTCCCCGGGCTGAGCAGGGCAGGGGCTTGTTTCCTGCTGCATAAAACTCCTCGGCAAAGGGTCCGTGGAGAGCGAAGCATCACAGCCAATTTCTGAAGAACAGAGAGGGGAAGGACAAAAAGGAAAGAAAGCAAGCAGAAAAAAATCTGAATTGTAACAAAATTATAGTCTGTACTGAAATTTCCACATTTGGAATTGATTTTTTTTTTTTGCATCAGACAAAAGGCTGGAACTTTAGTTGTTGAAATGCTGATCCTTTTTTTTTTATTATTATTTTTTAACTTGTTTTAAATGTCATATCTGGATGAGCTGCAGGTGAACCATCAGCAGTAAAGGGCTGATGCAATCCGAAAACATTTTCACGTCGAGCAAAATGTGATGCTCTTCCCTTTGTTGGTGCATTTTTCATTCTTGCTGGGCATGGGCTGAGGTTTCCTACCTTCCATCAGATGACACAGCTTCACTCATTTTCCCCGGCTGCTGCCCATTTTCTAACTCCCCCCCCCCCCTTCACTTTTAGGGATTCAAAACTGCCTCCCTTGTGGCATCACGTCAGCATCAAAGTTTTGATTTAATGTTCCAACAGAGTTTTATTTGCATCCCCTGAGCTGCGTGTGCCGGGAGCGAATGAAGCTGCAGCACCTTCGTGGAAAACTGCTCGCCTGCCACCAGCGATCCCCCTGCTCCCTTTTCACATGGGTTTGCAATTGTTTCACTCGATTTCCCCATTGTCTTTCTTCAGAGCACTATTTCTTTCCTATCTGGCATTTTCCTCACTGTCCCCAAACAACCTCTTTTACTTGCTCTCTCCTACAATAACTCCATTCCTCATTATTGTTTCCATTCCCTTTTTTGTTGGGTTTTTTTTCCTGTTTTTTGGTTGGGTTTTTTTTTTAATAATTTTTTTTTTCTCCGCTTGATGGAGGCCTGGGGGCCCCTGCTCTGTGTTGGGGGTTCCCCTTCCAGCTGCAGCTCTTGGCAGACATGTCAGAGCTGGAGAACCATCCCCTTCTCATCGCATCGGTGTCCGTAGCGCTGCAGAAGAGGCTCGCCATACCCTCCGACGAGCACTTTATATCTGCTGTGAGGGAGCATACGTAATCTATCCGAGCACAGAGCAGTGATGAATCAGGTCTTTGATGCAAATAAGAAGCAGCCACATGGCATGAAGTATTTGGGAGCACTTCAGGCTAAAAAGGGGAGGAGGGGGGGAAGGAAACTAGAAAAAGATGCAGCTGTGAAAAATACAAATATTGGCTCCTGGAGGAAACCTCCACATTGTATCTGTTATTGCAATCAGATTATTTGCTCAGAGCTCATGTTCTCCATTTTGAGATTGTCATGGATCTAGTTTCCCTTCCTCAGGGAGCAGAGGAGAAGGTCTAAGTGGCAATATTCTGAGGTAGCTGCATAAGGAGTCTTTCTCTGCTGTCTGGCTGACGGGACTGATTGCTGTGTGAGAGAACCTGCTATTAAAATGAATAAGGACCCTTTTGTGCATGAGAAAGCAGAAAAAAAAAAAGAATTGGCCTCTTCCCACCTTCTCCATCTCATAGAATCATAGAATGGTTGGGATTAGAAGATCATTGGTTTTCAACCCCTGCCCTGGGCAGGGACACCTCCCACCAGACCAGGTTGCTCCAAGCCCCATCCAGCCTGGCCTTGAACCCCTCCAGGGATGGAGCAACCACAGCTTCTCTGGGCAACCTGGGCCAGGCTCTCACCACCACAGTCTTTCTGGTGGCAAGCTCAGGACCAGCACTTTGGCTGGTGAAAGGTGGCTGAGAGTGGCCCTGAGCTCCAGCATCGGTCACTGCTTCACTTCTCCATTCACACGCCGGGAATAACGGTCGGTCCCTGCTCAACAGGGAAGTTACCAGCCCGACTTCTCTAGAGGTTACTCTTTTGCTGTGATAACGGGGACGAGATAAGTAGGATGGCAATGGAGGACGGTTTTCTGTTAGAGCTGGCTGAGAGCAGATAACCTGCTCTTTGCCAGGACTTGATTCGAGACCCCTGAGCCAAACTCTGCTCTAGAGAGGGGCAGGTCAGCCAAACCCCACGGATGAGCATCTCCCCAGCCACCAGGCAGCTACGGAGGTCCCACACCGCGGCTGATGCCAATGGCACCCTCCATCAAACCCAGCAAATGGAGAAGTTTGGCTTTGCATCCCACTTACAGCTCATTCCGGATGATGCTGGGGAAAGCAGTATCACACGTTGTAAAATGGGTGCGGGAGGAGGCCCCAGAGCAGATTCCCCAGCTCAGAGTGTCCCGGCACAACTTGAACCACCACAGTGTCTGTTCCAGCCATCTCTCTAAAAACAAAAAGACAGGGCATGCATTTGAGGGAAACAACGGGACTCGCGTTTCCTCGAGAAATGAAGCAATGTGCTTTTCACTTCCCCTCTTTGCAGTTCCTTCAGCCTTTCCCCCCAGACCACCCTGGCTGGGTGCCGCGGCCGTGCCAGCAGCGAGGGGGCACGCAGAAAAAGAGGTCTTTAATAATCCCCCCCCACCTTATTAAAGGTTGTGTTGCCAAAGCTTTAAAATCCTCCTTCTGATGGACAAAAAGCTGTCGGTGCCTCCCGAGGGGAACCTGCTACCAGTCCCCAAATCCTGATGTCTTTGGGAGAAGGGGAGAGAAAACGTCTTGCCAACTGGGGGTCTGTTGCTTATGTAGAGTGTAGCTGCCTTTTCACTGCTGTCCTTGCATAAGTAGGTATTTCTATATAGAATATAGGAAAAAAAAAAAAGTTATAAAAGCTCTGGGTATTTAAATATAGATCCCTTCATCCAAGAAGACTCTAAACTGGTGTTCACACAAGCTGGGATGGTAAAAGCAACAGTGTTCTGTGGTGTTTCTGCACCGACTTAAAGAAAAGCCCCTGAAGTTTAACATAAATGAAAAGGAACAAAAATATCCCCCAATTTACTTTTTTTTTCTCAAATGGCCCCGAATCTCCCTCTCCCAACAACCCTGGGTGAGTGCAGCGTGGATGGTTTGCATTGACAAAATCTTGTAGGTTGGATAAAGAGCTGGTAATCAGTAAAGATTTCCGTTTTCTAGGGAAAGCAGGAGCTGAATTGTTTATGTGTTATTTTTTTTGTGCAATTGAATTAAATTTGGGATTGAAACTTCAGCTGTTGGGCTCCTCTGGTCCGAATCCTTGATGAATTCTCAGCTTTACCGTTTTGTTATCACTATTGTTGGGTTTTTGCGGGGGCAGTGGGGTGATTGAACAACTTCCTTCTGTTTGCTGCCCAAAGAATACTTCGGTTAGACAAAGCCAGCGAGATACCCCAATCAAACTCAAGAGATTCCTTGTAGGTGACTTGGCCACAGCAACGATATTTTCTCCTTTCTGTCTGCCTTGATGCAGGAGGACAAGCACAGGGAAAGCTTTTCAGGCTAATCCCCTGAATTTCTACCTTTTTCCTCTTGCGACTATCAATTAACTCTCACAACTTCCTTCTAATGAAGAAGAGTCACTCTACAACGCAACGTGCCCTTCGTGAGCATGAAGCATAACCGGTATCTCTTGCTACATTCCTCTTTTGAGCACAGTTGTTGTAGAGGAAGAGCCAGTAGAAATAAATAGGGAAGAAACAAAATAGATAACCCTGCTGCAGGGTCAGTGACCCTGGAGGAGCTCAGGAACCCCTCACTGGAAGCTGGTGAGATCGGTGCCTTCATCTTCATGTAAAACTTGGTATAGGATCAAATGTTTGCAAGGAGCTGGAGTTATTTCATCAGAAGAACTTCCCACCACAGGAGAGAGTTATT
The DNA here is from genome assembly GCA_004320125.1 of Scolopax mira. NCBI lineage: Eukaryota > Metazoa > Chordata > Aves > Charadriiformes > Scolopacidae > Scolopax > Scolopax mira. Next base: position 4,082 of record BJBW01009790.1, read on the forward strand.
GTGCTTAGGGATTTGATTTGGGTGGATGCCACAGCTGAGTCACCGGTGCCACTTTCTCCATCTATCAATTCCTGCCCAGCTCTGACCTGTGATGGTATCCTCTGCCTTGGACCAGCTGGCAACACAATGATGCCCTGGGGACATTTGCTGACCCTCAGAACAACCCCAGATTGTAATGATTAGTTTTAATTTTAATTGCAGTGAAAGCAAGCTCTATGGTCGGCTCAGTATTAGCAGCGCAGCTCAGATTTTGAAGAGCCTCCTGATAAAAGTCCCTTCCAACCCACAACCATTCTATGACTCTGTGATTCTCTATGTGCAGATCTGTCCCCAGGGCTTTGGCAACCATTTCTTGGAGCTTCTGTTTTATCAGGTCACGTCCCCGAGGCCTGTTTTTCCTTCCACAGGATATGATTAACCCTGACCAGCGTCACGGCGCTGCATCCCCAAGCAGAAAATCCACCTGAATTCAGCACAATCCCTCTGCCCCCACCTCGAGTCCTGCTCAGCATGGAACCCAGCAGACCTCGTGCACGGCTTGTGGATCTTCTCTGGGACAGGTCTTCTGGACCACCTCGTCCAGGGGACTGGTCTCCTTTGCTCAGGAAGGGAGCAGGGTGCTGCCCCGGAGTCAGCCTAGAGTTGGGGACCACAAGGTCTCCCACAGGGGGTGAAGATGCTGCTCCAGGTCTGTTTGGGAGCTGCAGCGATGCCCTTCCCACCTGAGCACCCAGAAAAAGGCGAGGAAAAACAGAAACCAGCACTGAAGGTCTGTGAACCTCTGGCATAGTAAGTCGGGGTGATGAAGGACGTGGAGGCGCGTGGGAGGAGACGCTGCTGACAGGAGGCAGAGGATCATGGCCAGTTTGGGGGAACTTCTCATTCCATTTTCCTTGAAAAACAGCGGTGAAAGGGCACTGCAGCATTTTTCAGCCCTCGCTCACGTAAGCGGCGCGTGCTCGTCGCTCCAGCAGCCTTCCTGCCCAGAGTAACAGGGAAGGAGAAGAAGGGCAGAGAGTAGGGTCTGTCTCATTTCAGATGGTTACTCAGAAAGGAAATAAAGCCTCAGCTGACTCCGGGGATCGACGCAATTCTTCAACGGAGTCAGGCCACACACTCGCCTTTTGCAATAACTGCTCGCCCAAGCGGGCGGCTCTCGACAGCCCTTTGAGGCACCTCCAGCATGAACTTGCTCAACAAAATACCTGCAGAAACCTCCTGCCTTGTGCTGAGAGCGATTCCCCAAAACGGTTACACAGGGCAACGCTCTGCCTTTTGCTCTTTATCCTGCAAGGAGTTATCTGGAGGGGGGGTCACAGGGGCCTCGCTGAAGTTAAAGTCAAGCCGAGCATCACAGAGACATGTTCCTCACAAATAAAGGGATTTCAATGGGCTGAACCAAAACCAAACTCTGTTTAGTCTTCAGAATCCCTTTCAGGGACACTCAGCAGCGTTCCTGGAAGAAGAGTTTTTATTAATGACAAAAATAGGGTGGTTTTGCTGTCTCCTTCCTTTTAATCCCCCTCCCAAGGCTGGTGAAAATCCATATGGAATATATTATTAAACTAACAAAGGGTGCTAGCTTTGCTCCGGGAGCAGCCTGGTTTCCTCTGAAGCGTAAGAAGCTGCATTGACAGGAAAGAAACAGGCACATTTCCCCCTCAAGTGAAGTTTGCAAATACTCCGAATATTTGTTTGTATGTTGTAGCCACTCACAGAAGGGCCATTAATAGCTCAGGAGAAGTAGGGTTGCGTTCCCAATCTCACTGCTGGGAGATGGATTTGTCACCCCGAGCAGGGGGCTGGGCTGTTCATCCCTCAGGTTTTCTTTCAGTAGCATTTCCAAGGCATTTTATTGCTTACACTGATGATATTTTAAAATCCGATGTACTCTCCTTCATTTTTGCTGCTTATTTTCCCCCCTGGTAATCAGGTCATACCCTCCACTGCCGTGCATGGAGGACAGAGAGCCCAGTGTTCTCCCTCCTGTTGTAAGGAAGAAGTCCCTCTAATGTCAGATCACAGTGGAAATGGGAAGGAAAAAAAACCCCTAAATTAGGATTTGGCATGAGAATTAGCTCCTGCTAAGAGACCTGCAGCCTCTTGATTCACAGACCCCTGTTGCAGCTGGTGGGGGAGATTCAGGGATTCAACACCCCGTGGGCTGCATCGGGTCCTTTCAGCCCCAAAATAACGTGCCCAGGCTCCTGGGGATAGTGTGGGCTGAAAAGAGCTTGCTCAGAGCAGGAAATCTCTCTTTATTGCCAGTTCTTGGAGTTTATTGCTTGTTAAACTGAAGGGTTGCTCGCTTCTCACAACCTGCCAGTGCTTTATATACTTCATAGGGAGTAAGGGTGGACACGTGTCCTGTGCATAGTTTCTGAATTTCCCAGCCAGGGGTGTTGGAATTTGGCCCCAGAGCAGGCAAAAATGGTGTGGAGTTCAAAAACCCAAATGACAACTCATTTTAGAATCACAGAAGCATAGAATTGTCTGGGTTGGAAGGAACCTTTAAGATCATCGAGTCCAACCATCAACCCAACTCTGATAAAAACCATCACTAAACCATGTCTCTAAGCACTATGTCCCCCCATCTTTTAAATCCCTCCAGGGATGGTGCCTCAACCCCTTCCCTGAGCAGCCCATTCCAAGGCTTAATAACCCTTTAATTGCGAAAATTTTTCCCAATATCCAACCTGAACCTCCCCTGGCACAATTTGAGGCCATTTCCTCTTGTCCCATCACCTGTTCCTTGGGAGAAGAAACCGACCCCTGGTTTTAGCATCACAAGTCTCAAAAAAGGAAATATTCTTACAGCCTGAGGAAAAAAGACCAGTGAGAGTTTCTAAACAAGATAGACATGACACCGAGTACTGGAAATATGGCTTCATTTTCTGTGATTTATAGTGTGTTCAAGCAAACTCTAATATACTTTATATGAAGCTCTGGGGTTTTGAGCAACCTGGTCTGGTGGGAGGTGTCCTTGCCCCATGGCAGGGGGTTGGAACTGGATGATCTTTAAGGTCTCTTCCAACCCAAACCATTCTATGATTCCATGAGGCTATAAATCACAGAAAACTCCCCCGAAACCTCACATTTTCAGAAGTAACCAGTGATTCTGACTCATGGGGTTCGGGGGGGGGTTGTGTGTCACGCAGCCTCAGAGAAATCAGAAAGCGCCCTTTCGCCCCGCGTGTCGGGGCCAGACAGTTTTACTGTTGCTGAGGAAGAACATGAAGAAAAGCAAAGAGCGAGAGAGATTTTGGCTTGAAAACCCCCTCTTCTCAGCACCTGCCCGGCGGGGGGGGCAGAGGGCAGCCAGGCGAGCCGCCACCTGGGTGCTGGAGGGGGATGCCCGTCCTCAGCAGCTGCTGGAAAGGATTCATTGGAAACCGAGATTTGTCCCGTTCTCTTGGAAACAGAAAAGATTGTTTTATTTTTTTTGCAAACAGAAATGTACTTTGTGGTTGGCTTCTGGCAGCAGGTGGCTGCTCTGGACCCTCTCTGTAAATAAGCACAAATAAAACCACATTTTAGCCTGCTCCAAAGACAAAACAGCTCCCATCTGGTTCTCTCTGTTTTCCAGAAGTTTATCCTGAAACCCATCCTCCGTGAGGTAAAGGGGAGAGGTTTTTGTCTGTCTGGGAGGCACCATGTCCCGGGCATCTGCCAGACCAGCATTTCTTTTCGTTAAGGGAAACTCTCTGCCCCATCATCCTGTTAAGTAATTACATTTCATCTGCCCCACAGTAATCCCCAAGGCCAAAAGAGATTACTGCCTTGATCAATACACGATGCAGATTTTTCTCTTTTGTATTTAAATGGTTTGTTCTGCTTCATGCTGTGGAAGAAGCCGGCGGTGTCTATTCAACCCACGGGGAAAAGACCCAGACCACCTCATTTTTGTAAAAAACAGAAACCACAATATCTATAATTCTATTCTTGTTTGTGTACTGAAACTATGGAAGGAGACCAAGGGATCGGTCTCCCAGCAGCCAATGATGCTCACACCTGCAGGTTCTACGTACTATTATTTGCTTGGGCTTAGATGGGACCTTTTCTCCCCTCTACAGGAGTGGGCCCTCCGGCCAGACAGGAGCTGTTGGAAGGAGTGAGCACAGTCTGACTTGAAGCATCACTTGCTTTTTGTCTGCTGAGGCATCACATCCCTCATATCCCCAGGGGATACACCACCTCCACAGTCATAAAACCCAACCACCAGAGTAGGTTAAAGCACTTTTTTTTTTTTAAAGTAAATATAATATTAATCTGTTCATACTTGAGCACATAGAATACACTTCCAACCCTGAGCCCCAGGTGTAATTATGAGAAGGTTGCAAGCACACACACACTCTAGCCCTAGGTAGACTTTCTCAGAGGCTTGACTTACAGTGGCTAAAAATCAGAGGGCAAGAGCAGAAGTTTCCACTCTCAGTTTGCTTTGGGGAACACAAAAGCCTGTGCCCAGTTGTGGAGGCTGCAGAGCAAAGCCTGAGGATGGTACCTGCTTGCACCCTACAGGCACGGACACTGAACAGCAGACAGAGAGATCCAAAACAATATTAAAGAGGTGATGATTTGGAAGGCTCAATTCAAGGTTATTTTGAATGCTTAGGACCAGCAACGCGTCCACAGCCAGAAATGACAAGGCAGGGGTCGGGAGAGTTTGTGATGCTCCAGTTACTTTTCCATCTTTGTGCAAACAGAAAGGATGCCCCATTACAAGTACAAGCACCCACCTTATCTCATTTACCCACAGAATTGGCACTATTTCCCAGTCCAAGGAGTGCCAAAGTAAGAGGCTGGCACGAGGCATAGCCTGGCCCTTCAGCACCCACAGCCTTGAGCCCATTCCTCCCCTGCTCTGTTGGGATATTCCTGTGTTGGCACCAGGTTCCCTTATGGAGGACCCAAGGGACTCCTCAGAGCAGAAGGGTCTCCAGGACCCAGAAGGAGACAGGAAAAGCCATTTTATTGCCGTACGTCACACGGCAATGACAAATGAATGGACAAAATGATGGGACTCCCATCGTGAGGATGAGATGCCCACAGGTTGTAGTTACCATCAGCTTCCAGTGAAAGCTCTGCAGGTCCCAGCTCCGCACCAGGACAGCCATCCCACAGAAAACCAGCATTTTTTAGCCAAGTTGGAAGGTGCTGTTGGAGCCTGGGGCTGGAGGGGAGACCCCACTCCCTGCCAGCACCGAGGCCGGGGTCCCTGTGGGGATGGGGATGGATCCCCTCCTGTTGCTGGCTCCTTCCCAGCCCAAGCATCCCTCCAGGAAGACGGGAAAACCCAGGATGGAGACAGAAGGGGAAAAAGTCAAAGATTATAAAATAAAATTGGGGCAGAGGTGGGAGAGGGGGAACCAGGCATGAGCAAGAGCAGAGGAAACAGGACAATATCACTGGTGAGGAGCCCGGACTGTCTCAAAAAAGAATGAAACCTACCAGAAAACAGGCAGTTACTCCAGGAATAACTCAGCACTAGGGGACACTATTGTACCGTAAATTACAGCAGAAAAAAAGTCCAGTTTCAAGCAAGAAACCAACACCTCACTTTCATTTTTTAGGTATTTCTGACACCGACACAATCCCAGGATGGCACTTCGTCCCTCTTCCTAACTACTGCCATTTTTTTAAAGCCCATATAAACGCCGCAATTTCTAACTCACCTCCTGAGGGCGATGGGTCCTGTTTCTTGGCACATATTTCTCTCCAGGTGCCTATTCCAGAGCAAAACCTGACCAGCACTTGCTGCCAGGATGGCACTTTTTGTCGTGTCACAGGGTGAAGTCACAAGCTGGGGAGAACTGACCTCGCCTGGCGCTGGGGTTCTGCTGACCCGATGGCAAAAGCTCCCTCCTCACCGGTACAGGCTGGAGTTTTATAGCTAATTAACTCACTGCCGCAGATCCTGTGCCTATTTTGGGAAAAGCCAGGTAGAAAACATCATTCTCAGCAGACTTTTCTGTGCAGGAACCCTTGTGTGATACATGACCACGCAAGACACCCAAACACATCATACTCACCAAAAGCATCACTTCTCTCCAAGCATTTTGTACCTGTAAATCCAGATTTGTGGTGGTCCCAGGTGGCTTTTGTCGGGGTGCTTCACCTCTGCAAGACCCCAGTTGCCACCAGAAGTGGTTTGGCTCCAACAGGTCGCCACACGGTGACTTGAGCCCAGGGAAGTTGGGCTACAGCAAAGGTCTCTTTGGCTGGACCAAGCTCTGCTCCAGGAGGCTGGGCCAGTGAGTCCCCCAACATCCAGGTGCTCCTCTCAGCAGCTTCTGTGCTGCTCCCACGTTGTTATTATTATACCATTATAAATTATTATCACATCAATATAAATTATTATTACAGCATTCTAGTGCTGTGTGTAGATAAAAATATATTGTAGGGAAGAAAAGTCTGTGTGCAGAGACTTTAGAGTAAGACACAGGAAACAGTAATTGTTAAAATTTAACTTGCTACACTTTCATTTAATTTTTAGCAAACTTTCTGAACAGTCTTTGCTATTGCACAAAAGCCATTGCCATTTCTCTTGCCATAATTGATTCATTAAAAAAAAAAAACAATAAAAAAGAAAAAATACCCTCTTGGTACAATAAAAATGATTTGCAACATACAGTTATTATATATATATATTCTTTTAATGTACAATAAAAATGCTTTTCACCACATATATATAGCTTTACTGTACAATACTTTAAAATTTGGGAATGTGCATATTATTTTTACATATTCTAAACCTCCATTTTCCATGATAATTTTATTTACAGTTATGCAAAGCCTTCAATGCCTTAAGGCACAGCTTTAACGCTCAGGGCTAACTCTTGAACAAAAGTTTTAGTCTGTAAGAGGAGAGAGTTGGCTTTCTCAAAGCAGTCCGTGGTTGTATCATGGAGCTATAGGCTCTGCCCTCCTGTGGGTTGAGGGGGAACTGTAGCTCTTCTCCACACCAGCTTTCAGCCCTCTTCCACTTGACAGACCCTTAGATCTATCTAAAGGGTTTTCAGATCTTGCTGAAGATTCACATCCATAAAAGCAAATTCACCCACAGCTCAATTTAAATGCCTTTTTCTGACCCAGGAACATGCAGACCATGTCTAAAGATTGAATTCATGCTCTTCTGGGAATCTGTAAAGATAATTTCTCAAGCAGCCCCTTCTCCCCAAGCCAAACTCCTTTTGCTCACTCTTATTCTACAGTGCTAAAATGGTTTTCTTTATTTAAGATAACATCAAGTAACTTCATAAACACCATACCAAAACACACGTGCTCTTCACTTATCAACCACTTTTCCAACTAAAAGTCTTAATCCTACAAGAATTTCTATTTCTGTCCTGATGTATCATGCATCTCGGGCTGGGCTTTGCTCCAGCAGAAAGCAGGCAACACTACTTTTCCATGGGTTCACTGGAAAAGCACAGGAATGTTTCCTTCTCTCCAAGATTTGGAAGTTTTTACTTTACACAAGAAACAAAACCCAGACAGGGTTTTTTCACCCTACTGTACTCAACATAAGATTCATCTACATCTCATCTGCACTCAGACTTGATATCTCCAGGTCTTCCTCGAGTTCTTTCCAAGTGTCTTGGGTTGCCTCTTTTCTGCAAGGTGTACACCCCTGAACAGGATCACTTATCACATATAGATTTTTCTAGAAATCAGATCTGCTGCCCACGGGAGAGTATCTGAAGAGCTGTTTGTTGGGGGTGGGAGAAGGGCTCAGGCCCAAGTTCCTGGATTTGCAGACCCAGGCACCAATCCCGCAAGCCTTACACCCAAAATCCTCTCGAAAGCTGAAATCCAAAGCAGTGTCAACTGGGAGCGGGGCAGGAATTATCCCGGCCTCTGCTGTGTGAATAATTTAGTGGCTGTTTGAAGATTTGGTGAAGACTCTGCCCTCTTTATTTGTCAGCAGTTCCTCAAGTGCTGCATCCAGCAAATGCTGTGTTTATATTTCCCACTGACTGGGAGAATTAATGCTCTTTGTAGAGCTGTGACACGAAGCAAATACCCAAATAAAGGCTTTGAAGAGTTTATGTGAGTTTATCATCAGATCAACAGTTTTCTGGTGGTGGCTGGACACGATTCCATCGTGCTAAGTGGTTGCCCTTGTCCAAGCAGTGCTTGCTCCTGGGGAAGGGTCCTCCCATCCCTGGCAGCAGCTGTACCACTGAGTAGCATAAAAATCAGGGACCATCCACTGTTATTACATACCTAACTGTGATGCAAGCCTCTAGCATGTCTTCTGGAAGAGTTCCAAGATCTCCAATGGCTATCTGAGGTCTTAGGAGAAGGTCTAGCCTCCTTATGAAGGGGCCACAGCTGCATTCCCATTCTCCCTATGGCTTTCTCCAAAAGGTTCCTCGTCTTTCTCTTTTATGGAGAACTTCTTCCTGAAGGCCTGCGTTATGCTGGAAGAAGAAGCCTTCCTAAACGTGGTAAGTCTCTTCCGAAAGTTCCCACCCGAGAAGAAATAGAGAAGTGGATCAAAGCAGCAGTTGGAAGCTGCCAAGGGGAGTGTTACCACGACCGATTTCTGTAGGTATATGGTGTCCTCACAGCTGGTGTTCTTCAGCCACAGCATGTGGAGGTGGACCGTACGCAGAATGTGGTATGGAGTGAAGCTCACCAGGAAGGTGGCCGTCACAATGATGATCATCCAGACAGCCTTCTTGCGGTTAGCCTGGTTCTTCTTCAAGGAATTTTTCAGTAAGGTCCTTATGATCATGGTGTAGCAGATAGTTATGACAATAAAGGGAAAAATGAAACCCACAAATAGGGCAATAAAATCCAGGACCACAACTAGAATTTTCTTCTCAGTGTTTTCCGGGGGTTCAAAGCACTTGGTCTTGTTGCCGTGTTGGTACGTCCCGTTTTGCAGAAAGGGAGAACTTGTCAGGGTGACAAAGATCCAGATGCCGACACAGACAAATTTGGCCTTCTTCTCTGTTACCAAATTGATGTGCTGGACTGGAAAAACGATGGCGATGCAACGGAAGAAGCTCATTGCAGTCATGAAGAAAATGCTGCAATACAGGTTGACATACAAAGCGTAGGAACTGATCCTGCAAAGTAAGTCACTGAAGAACCAGTTCCCTTTGTGGACGTAGTAGATGACACGCAGGGGCAGGGTGCACACGCAGAGGAAGTCGGACACAGCAAGGTTCAGCATGTAGACCTGGAAGGCTGTCTTTTGCCGGTACGTTTTTATGAGGACGTAGAGCACGATGCCGTTGCCAACAAAGCCCATAATGCTGATCATGGAGTAGAGCGTGGAGTAGATTCGGTTTCGGAAGTCGTCGATGGAGTGGTGGCACGACAAGTTATCAAACACCTCCGTCATGTTGCCTGGCTGAGGCATCGATTCCACCTGGTGATGAATGACAGGCCTAAGGATGAAAAACACGGGTGAGTCGCGTAAAGCAGCACACAAAAATGAAATGCTACATTTCAATAGGAGGGAAAAAAAACTCTATCACCTCTCTTGTGCAGTTAGGAGAAGGCAGTGGGAAGGGATGTGGGTCTGCACAGATCCATGCTATTATAACTGTCCTCTCCAGCCACCTTTCTTAGCCTGGTACCAACAACTGGTGAGGCAAAGTTAAGAGTCACATTTCCACAAGTCTCAGTCCTAGCAGCATCCTTCTTCCACTGAATTACCAAAAAGCTCTAACTCCTCGCAAACTAAGACAGCTACTCATTAAAAAAGCAGAGAGGAACGACGGTGGTGGCAATAGCACCGTGCAGATTAAAATAGAAAGACCTGATCTGGTCCCTAATGACTGTTCAGTCCTTCTCCACATGACTCTGCAAACGCTGCCTCCCTCCATGCCTGCCTGTGTAAGGACAGGTCACGGCAGGAGAAAGCTTGAAACAGCAAAAGAAAACTGTTTAAAAACCCAACTAAACAACCCCCCAAATCCTTTGCATTGAAGGTGAAAGACGGTTCCAAGCCAGAGGTTGCTCAGTGCACAACATTTGTCAGCTTCCCAAAATTCTGCGTTGCTCTCCACTGCTCTCAGGTAGCACCATTTTTTAAACTTGCTTTGTTAATGAATATATGTAATTACTAGTCTTGGAAAAGATATTGCCTATTTGCTGGGTGTTCAAGGCTTCCAGGTTTCACTCAAGTTTCATCTCTTTGGGTGTTTTTACTCTTAAAACAATCATTTTATTATCTGCAATGCACAGAACACATTGAAGCAAGGCAGCCCAGACAGGAGAGGAGACAAAACCTGACACAAGAGAGGATATTTTTTTCCCCTTGGGCTACTTGTGGCCACCAGGGATGCGTGAGTGACCAGCCATGGGACTGCACAAATGTCTTTGGCCAGAAGAGGCAGCCAAGACTCAACTCAAGACTGTCAGAAGTGGTAGATCAGTATGTTGTACATCATCACTACAGTTCACCTTAGATTGTGTAAATGAAACTTATCTAGAAGTCCTAATTGCAAATAGCCTGTTAATTGGAGAGAGGCAGTGAGTTTGCAGCCATGTCCTTGCTCCACCCCACAAATGCCACCTCTCAGAAGCCTGGTTCTGGTGATGGCAGAATCCAGACCTCAGCCCCAGCCTGGACGAGCCTGGGCTCCTCGCAATGGAAAGCCCAGCGTGGGTCAGAACATCAGAGATGGCCCCCACCAGCTACCCCCCCCTCTGCGAGGACCAGCCAGTGACATGGAGGTGCTGCCCTGGTGGAGCCGTGCAGGGGAGACCAAGCCCTGGGTCCCATGGGAGATGCTGAGAGATCCAGCCTCCCACCCTCACCACTGTCATCCTCACTTGCCTTAGGTCTTTACTTCAAACGAGGTTCAAGTTCTAAAAAGAGCATCAACTCCAATAATGTTTGAAAAATCTCCAAGATAGGACTAAAATTAAGTTTGTGGTAACATCAGTCTGCTTTTAACCAATTGCTTGGGAGCAGCAGGTGGAGCAATATTTTCTGGAAAAAGCCATATGATCCCCATTCCCCATTTTTATCCATCAAGAAAACCTGATGCAGGTGACGAAGCTCTTGCAACCAGTTACTCTTACTGCTGGGTGAATGCCTTGCAAGCAGACCTGCCAAAACCCATGCTCTGTGCTGCAAGAACACATTGAGATCATCTCAATGATTATCTCATGAAAACTCATACAGATAAAGTGTCTGAACCTACCAAGGCGCCAAATATCAGTTCTTTCTCAGACGTTAAAAAAAAAAAAAGAAAGAAAAAACCAACCCAAACACTATCAAGATGCTCAGGATTACGAGATCGGAATGATCTTTTGCACATTGAGGCTTTTTTCATCTGCCTGCTCCTCCAGGCAGTTATGATCAGTATGAAGAATGGGGGGAAAATGAGACAAACTGGGCTGCAGATAGAGAAAAGCGCAGGAGCACGGGGGGAGCTGGGCAGAACCTGGGTGTCCCAACAGCACATTTTTGGGTCGGGTTCCCCATGTGCCTTTGGAAAGGGCACGAGCGACGTGTGCCTGGAGAAGGCACTGCCACCTCCCTGCCACCACAGATTTCCCTTCCCTCCTCCACCTAAGAGAGAACCAGGAGACACCAGTAAACTTCTCAGCCCTTCATTTGCTCATTAGACAAACTTCCTTATTTAATCTCTACACCTATTTGTGGGAGTTTCTTAAACAGAATTGAGCTGGATTATGAGCTCTTTACCTCCTTTGGGGACTAAATTTCAGTCTTTCAGCTGCTATTTGCACATAGAAAATTACCTTGCGTGGCCGTTCCCTAAAAGATGACTGAGACCTGGCATCTAACATATTTCTAAACATAATTTCAAGTTATCTTTTGAATCCAAAAGGCAAACTGAAGTGGACTGCTAAAGGACAAGAGAGCCTCGTAGCTATAAACTTATTTATCAAATCAAAAACCAAATCAACCCACAGAACACCATTTCCTCGCTGAGGCTTTAGACCAGGTTTGCATCGTGAATTGAAGACAAATATCACTTCTGCTCCTTTTTGTTTGTAGAGACATGGTTTGCTGAACCGTTTGTTTACGTGCTGGTCAATTTAGACCCCTCAGGAATGTACACAAGTGTGAGGGAGCAATTGGCTGAGAAAAGCATCCCAAACTATGCAAAAGTTTGGGGCTACTCTCCGTGCCTCGTGCAGCACGGCGAGATTTATGGTGGGTGATGCTCGAGTTGATTATAATAAATTTAATTATAGCCTCAAAAAGCATTCCACCAAGGAAGATAAGATCATTTGTGTGATGCTCAGACGTGAAGCATCACCAGCCCTCGGGAACAGCAAGAATTGACACCGGCTGAATTTACCATTTGATGGAAGAATCGTAGGAACAGCCCCAAACCGCAAATATAAACCACCCCCCCCCTGCAAGGGATAGAGAGCTCGGTCTGCGAAAGGGGAACAGAAGGAACAATCGAAGCAAACGGCAGACGCTAATTAATAACCCAGCTCATTAGTACCAAGCGCTAAAACCGAGCCCGGTGGGTATTTAGCCCGGCTACAAACCGCTCCCCCCGCCCGGGACGCGGCAGCTCCCGCGGGCACCGGAGGCAGAGCCCGGACAGGGGCTGTCCCCGGAGCCACCCGCGGGGCTCCCCGCACCCGCATCACCCCCCGCAGTCACCGACACCCACCCACGCGTGACCCCCGGGGCGAGGAGGACTCACCGCAGCCGAGCCGGGCGCGGAGCTCTGCCGCCACCGCACCGCCACCGCCTTTAAGCCCAAGGCTCTCCCCGCCCCTGGACCGCCCCCGGACCGCCCCGCAGCGGGACCCCCCCCTTCCCCGGGACCACCCGGTCCCCCGGGACCCCCAGGCACCCCCTCCCCGCTTCCTTCGGGGTGGGGGGGGAACTGCTTTGCGCCGGGAGCGCCCGTCCCGAAGGCGGAGGGATGAGGGGGTGCGGGGAACCGGTGGCTTTTCCTTTTGTCCGGGCTGATGCAGAGATGTCACCTCCTCTGCGGGGACCCGCGGAAGCACTTTTAAGAGGATGCGTTTGTCTACGCGGGGATGCCCCCAGTTTGCAGCTGCTGCAGTGTCTAAGGTGGCCCCCGCAGGGATAACTCACCGAGAAGAACCTCTGTCCTCATGGGATCATAGAATGGTTGGGGTTGGAAGGGACCTTAAAGA